>CM038470.1:0-148793 GCA_021464415.1 Lonicera japonica | reverse complement strand
TTCATTTCTGAAAATGATACCATTAGTGGGACCCAAGCCCTTCAGGTTCACCTCAAGCCTGGACTCTCCATCAATCTTTTGAAGAATTAGTCACCAAAATCTGGTCAACTAATGTGCATGCCACCTGTCCTATGGTTACCATTCAATTGAAGCTAAAGCAACTTAAATGTGGCCTTGAAAAAATGGAATGTTGAAGTATTTGGAGATGTTAACTCTAAAGTCCAAAAAGCCACTGACCACCTTCACAGAATCCAATTGCAAATTGACAGTTCTGGTCACTCCCAAATGTTAGATAAGCTGGAGTCTGAGGCACAATCTGATCTCATACAAGCTAATCAAATGCAGGAGAGATTCTGGAAAGAAAAATCTAGAATAACTGGATCAAAGATGGACAAAAGTACAGCCTTTTTCACAGAATTGCTAAGCAAAGGTGGGCCACAAACAAGATCACTGCCCTCAAACATGAAGGTAATATCATTCAGGACCCCACATTCTGAAGATCACATTGTCAGTCATTTCCAAAATTTATATTGCTCTCAAAACCAACTTCATGATCACTCCTTGTTGAGCAAGTTATCCCCCACCTGGTCTCTAATGCAGATAATGATTCTCTGTGCTCTATCCCATATAGGTGGAAATTAAACAGCCAGCCTTTTCCTTGAACCCAAATTCTGCCCCTGGACCTGATGGTTTTTCCAGGTTCCTTTTACCAAAAATGTGCACATTGTATAGAAGATGTGTGCAAGGCCATAAAGTTTTTCTTCCAAAACTGCTGATTCACCCTGTTTTCACTCCAACTTTGTGACCCTATATTCCAAAACCCCCCAATGCAGATTCCATTTCTAGCTACAGACCCATTGCCCTTGCCAACTTTTCTTCAAAATCATCCAAAACTGCTCAGTGACAGAATTGCTTCTATATCCCTAAAGTGATCTCTACCCAGCAAATGGTTTCATAAAAGGCAGAAACATACACAGCTCCATTGTGTTACCTCTGAATGTTTCAACATGCTGGACAAAAAAACTTTGTGGTAATATTGCCATCAAAATTGATATTGCAAAAGCTTTTGACACCCTTGATTGGGGGTTCTGGTCCTTGTTCTCTAGTTCTTTGGGTTCAGCACAGTGTTCATCAATTGGGTGAAATGTATCCTCAATTCAGCCAAACTTCAATTCTGGTCATGGAACTCCATGTGGTTATTTCAGCTGCTCCAGAGGAGTTAGACAGGGGGACCCCTTAAGCCCATCTGTTCTGTTTAGCAGAAGAAGTGTTAAGCAGATCAATCACCAAACATGCCACCAATGGATCCTCCAAACCAATATCTTCCCCTATAGGATGCATGGCCCCTACTCACTCTCTTTATGCTGATGATGTGATGATGTTCTGCAGGGGAGATAAAAACAATTGAAAATCATTCTCAATTCTAAAGAGTATGCTAGGTCCTCTGGACAATACATCAATTACCAAAAGAGCAGAAATTTACCTTGGTAAAGGGGCTTGGCACAGAAAAACTGAAATCTCTAATTTCATGGGTATGTCTGTGGGGAGCACACCTTTTGTCTACCTGGGAGTTCCTATTTTCAAAGGAAAACCAAAAACCATTCACCTCCAACCCATAGCTGATAAAGTGAGGACCAAACTTGAAGGCTGGAAAGGGAAAGTTCTCTCTTTTGCAGGAGAGCAGAGCTTATAAAATCTGTGGCAGTCCCCATGCTCATTACATTCTTTATGTATACCTCTCCTGCAAATCTCACTCAAACTGTGTCCACTTGGCTTAGAAATTTCTATGGACAGGGGACATCTCTAGCAAAAAATTGTGTCTGTTGCTTGGCACTCAGTTTGCACTCCTAAACTTCATGGTGGATTGGGCATAAGGGACTTACACAGATCAATAAGGCTGGTATTCTCAAACACACCTGGGAAATTTCTCCACACCAGTAGTCAAGGAGCAACTGGTTAAAAAGAGGTTCAACCTCCAGCAAACTAGAGCTCACACTCTTATAAGGTTTCATCTATTTGGCCTGGTTTCAAAGGGCCCTCCTGATGTTGATGCTCAGGCCTTTTGGGTGGTAGGAAATGGAAACAGCATAAATATATGGGCAATATGTGGCTCTTCCTCCCCCATTCAGTGTCCCCCTGCTCTCCTCAATTCAACAAGCAGTCTAAAAAGTTTCATTCTGAACAAAAATGGCAGATCCCAGCATGGTTTGTTCACCAGTTCCCTTTCTTAACAAAGGAAAACACCAAATATCCCTAACCAAAGCCACAGGAGGATCATCTAATCTGGCCTAAATCACATAAGGAAGCTCACTTTCAAAGATGCATACCTCTTCTATTGTAACAGCAAGCCCTCTCAGTGGGCCCCTCAGATATGGAAGAGTTTTGTGCCCCTAAAGTGTCCTGCCTGACCTGGAAACTTCTGCAAAACAAACTTCCAACACAGGACAATCTCCAAAAGAGGGAAATGATCAATGGTTTCTAGTGTGAAATCTGCAAATCTAACTTGGATAATGTGGTGCATGTATTCATCAAATGTCTATTTGCTCACACCCTGTGGCAGTGGTTGGTTGTACCTTCCTTATAACCATTTCTGTCCCTCAAAATCTCCCTGATTTATGGAGATTTATCTGCACAGTCAGACTCAGCCCCCAGCTCCAAATCTGTGGATAAGTAGCTGTCTTTTGGCTTTCCACATGATATGGGAAACTAGAAACAATGCCATCTTTTACCAAAGGAGATCTGTCATATCCTCCACCTTCACCACATAAAGGCTGGCTAAAAGAGTTGTCCCCCCTCTGAGTGGCAATATGAAGAACTCTATAGGAGACCTCACCATTATCCACAAATTGGGAGTGAAAGGCAAATGTAACCCTTCTCCCAAAATTATTGAAGTCAATGGATCCCTCCCCACTTCAACTGGATCAAAGCAAACACAGATGGCATGGCTTAGATCCCAGAATGGCAGCCTTGGTGGAATATTCAGAAATAGCAGAGTTTTTCTAAGGGGTGTTTTTGCAAAAACATTGGCATACACAAAGCCTTATTTGCTGAACTAACAGCCTTCATCAATGCTGTGAACTTGGCAGGCAGAACAGGTGGTCCCAGGTGTGTTCGAAATGGACTCTAAGCATTGGTTGAATGCATTCATAACCAATCCTCACCCCCCCATGGCAATTAATAAATAGCTGGTCTAACTGTCAACACCAACTGAAGCAAAATGCAGCACCATGTTCACATGTGTATAGGAGGGTAACCAAGCAGCAGATATCCTATCTAAGATGGGATAAGGCATTCGAGCTCAAATGGTGGAATTCATATCCTCAAACAACTAAACAGCATCTTGCTCATGAATATGCAAATCTTCCTAGCTACAGATTTAAGTGAAGATTGGGTGCACTTCTGCAGTTCAGAATCATGCTAGCAATGTTCTCTCAAGCATTCACCAAACAAGTGGTCTACACTGCTGGATAGCTAGCATTTTCATCATTACATTGCTATGCTTCTTCACTCATATCAGAATCATTAAGAAAGCACAACCATATATGCATACTGATCTGCTGGCAACACTTGAGAAGATTGGAGACACGTTTTGAATACCTGCTCCTACACCTTCCTACCGATCAAGTTTTCTCACCATAGGCCCCAAACGCACAATGCAGCTGACAAAATGCCTATCACGTCCAATGAGTACAGCAGTTCCTCCTCACTCCCCTCTTCCTACGGCTCCACAAGGTGAAAGTCACACTCGACAATGGACCCTCAGTTTGCTCACTCTGCCGGAATGCACAAGCACATGTTTTTATCTAGCCACTAATGTAAATTGTTTAGAGTACTTTGTCTTCCTCACAAGTCCTAAAGCAATTTCTGAAATTTTGGTAATATTTTCCTGTGTTTTGGTCATTGGGGAAGACCACCTTGTTTCCCACTCGGTGTAATTTTTTGGTTATTAATGTTATGTAATCTAGCCTTTTGGCTAGTTTTCTAAAAAAAAAAAACCCTAAACCCTAAACCCTAAACCCTAAACCCTAAAAAAAAGCCAACATGAAATTTCTAGAGAGAGAAAGTAGTCAAAATTCTCTCCAACCTCTCTCCTCTCTTTGATGAACCCCAAGAACACTATGAATAATCCGACCACCCCTCAACCACCATCATCCACCACAACCGGCGGCCAACCTCCCTCACCTCCGGTCACCCACACTCCTCTGGACATTCTTAGGAAGTCTGCCACCTCTCCACTGCCCCAGCATCAAAGTTTCAGGCTTCACGCGCCCTCTGGTGTGCCCCACGCGCCACCAGTAATGACCCACGCGCCTCACGCGCCACCATCACTGCAGAGCTTTCCCCCTCTGCTTCAATGTCCCACCACCCTCCCTCAACCCTCTTCCACAGTTACCAGCCCATCCCATCAGTGGTTCAGCATTTAGCACCCCAAACCAAGCCTCTATGGTGAAATAACCAAATTCTTGCCCAACAAATGCAGCAGCAGCAGCAACCATGTTACAGCTCTTGACTAGTCTGTCTAACAACCCTTCAAGCTCTCCTCATAATCATACTGTGGTTACAGCCCCTGCTGTCATGCATTCTGGTTTTTCTGCAGAAAAAAGGCAAGAACATGGATTTTCTGTCACAAACAACCATGCAGTAGCCTTACCCAGCACTCAAGCCATCCCACAACATTCAAATAACATCCTTAGTCAGGGGGAATCGGGTTCAGTTGGAAATATGGCTGCCTGCAAAATCTCACCACCTGGAGGAGAAAGTCTATGTCAAAAAGCTTCTAATGCATGCACTTCTGTCACAACCACCCACATTTCTGACCCTTCACTCATAACAGCTCTCCCACAACTTTCAAATGACTATCCAAGTGTCCCAAGCCATTCACATTGCACAGATCAGGTTCAGACAGAAGTTCTTAACCTGCCAGTGAGTAAAGCCACTACAAACACTGAGCACAGCCACAGCCTTGATGCAGCTCTGGTTAGACTCCTTCAACAGCAAAAGTGTGATGCAGTTCAGGCCTTTTCTAGCATTAATACAGTTGCCAACTTGGCTCCTTCCAGTCTACAAAATTCAGGCAGGCTTCCCATTCTTCCCAACCAACAAATGTCTGATAAAACCACCATCTCTTCTTTAGTTCCTCATGACTTACAGCCTGGAAAAAATTCCACATCTGAGTCCTCTTCCCACACCTCTATTGCCCCTCCATTTACCCAGCAGTTCAGTGTATTACCCAGTGGTCCTGGTGGTGCTCTAGGTAGTACTACAGTGCAGCAGGCACAGAGTTCTGCCATCCTTCAATCTGTCAATCCTGTCACTTTTGCCAGTCTTTTCTCACCTAACAAGCCCTCTATCCAACACAGCCACCTTGATCTTCCAACCCCTTATTTTAAGGGAGATGTACCAGCCATAAAGCTAGATGAGGACACATACCAGAAAGCCCTGGTTAAATGCAAATACAATCTAATTGGCAGGCTCATTCTGCCAAAAGGTACAGATCCCATCAAATGTGCCTCTTTACACTCAAAGCTTTCTATGATGTGGAATCTTAAAAAAGCCTGGACCATCTCTCCATTGGGAAAAGGTTACTATTGTCTTAGGTTCTCAGATGCTGCAGATCAACACATTGCTTGGACTGGTGGACAAAAGCATCTTAAACCTGGTACAATCAAACTCTCTCCTTGGGTTCCTGATTTTGTGCCTGAGAAACTCAAGCAAACGAATGCACAGGTGTGGGTTAGATTGCACTCCATCCCTTGGGAATATTGGGATGAGCCTTTGCTCTTAAGCATAGGAAGAACCATTGGTATTCCTCTGATTGTTGATCCTGCTTCTCTTAGAAGAGAATTCTGCATGTATGCTAGAATTCTAATTGATGTAGACCTCCAGCACCCCTTGCCTTCCAGAGTTTTGGTTGAAAGGGAGGGTTTCAGCTTCGAAGTTAATGTTTCATTTGAAAAGCTACCTGATTTCTGCACTCATTGTTCCATTGTTGGACACTTTGTGGGTGAGTGTAGGGCCCTAAAAAAGGTGCAGGAAGAGTCATCTAAAATCAATGACTCAAAAGAGTATAGAAGCAAACATCTAGCAAAAAAGAAGCAGCAAGTTGGCCACATTAACACTGGCAACATTACTCCTGTCCCACTGAACCCAATCTCCACAAATCCTCAAACCACAACCATGAACCCTCAGCCTGATTTCACAACACAGAAACCAAACAGCACCCCTGGGAAAATGGACATAGCCAGTACAAGTTATGTGATTAACAAGGAAGGCCATACCAGTTCCCACATCCAACCCCAAACAGGACTCACCCACACAATTGCTTTGCATGTGGAACCATCTTTTAATTGCCACATCCTCAATGAGGAGTGTGCCACACCCAACTTTCTCCCCTCTTCTCCTCTGCATAACTACACCTCCCAGTCTGGCAGCAAGTATAATGACACCCAATCTGTAGAATCTTTTGTTCCTAACACTGAGCCAGATCAGAATAGCCCCAAACACAAGCTAAATTCCCAACAGAACCATCTCAGTACAAATAAATTTGCCCCTCTTTCAGGCAAGTTCTGGGGAGATGAAGAGGATGAGCCTCCCATACAATCTTTTGTTCATAGTGCAGATGAAATCATGGAAGAAACAGAACCCCATCAATGTATTCAACTTGGGGAAGACCTTGATCAATCAGTTTTGAATCAGGAAACTCCTGAAAACTTGAAGAATACAGGCTACCTTTCCTCCCTCTACTCAGACTCATCACCTTCTCCAAACTATAACATACATTCTCCCACTGATTCTTCATATTCTCCCCACAAAGACTCAGATCTTCTGAGCTCATCTCCCAGAATTCCTCTTCTAACCTACACTACCAGCAAAGCCAAAAACAAACAGGCCAGAAAAATCCAAAAGGAAATGGAGGAAATGGTCAAAGCTGGTGTCCCCCAAGCCTCTATAGACTGGTGTTTCAGAAATGAGTCCTCAGGTGGTCCCCATTCTCAAGAATCAAATGCTCATGGGAGCACAAACACAAATTCCAAAAGAAAGAAAAAACATTCATTCAAGCAATGAAGATTTTGTTCTGGAACCTCAGAGGCATCAGCAATGCTGATACCCAAAGAATCCTCAAAAATCATGTTCTTTCTCATAGACCAGATTTCCTTTTCATTGCTGAACCCATGACCAGCCTTAACTCTATTCCTCCTTTCTACTGGCCCTCTCTGGATATGCAATTTGTTGCTGCTAATAATAGACCCTCTGGTCTACCTTCTCTTTGGGTTCTTAGCAAACTCAATACCCCTCCCCCTCTTCATATACACTATCATTCTCAGCATGTTACTCTTCTACAGCCTGCTGAAGTAGGCAATCTCATCATTTCTGCCATCTATGCCAACAACAGTCACTACATCAGGAGAGAGCTCTGGGAGGATCTCTCTAACATATACTCTTTGTACAAAGAGCCATGCTTGGCCATTGGAGACTTTAACTGTCTTCTTGGTGCTCATGAAAAAAGAGGTTTGCCTCCACCTCACTCCACCTCCTGCCTTGAATTTCAGGCCATGATTGATAGCTGTGATCTAATTCAGCTCCAAAACACAGGGTCCAAATTTACCTGGTGCAAAAGAGGCTATCCAGCTATGGATTCTATGTTAGATAGAGCCCTTTGTAATCAAAGTTGGCTCCACCTTTGGGACTCTCTATCTTGTCATACCCTTGCTAGAACAGCATCTGATCATACTCCCCTTCTTCTTCATTGTGAAAGCAACAGATTGAGGACTCCTAAACCTTTCAGATTTCTCTCTATCTGGACTTCACATGATACCTTCACTGATGTGGTCCAACAGTCTTGGGACAGTCAATGCCTTGCCATATGCCCCATGGTTAGGCTTCAGATTAAACTGAAACAGCTCAAACAGGCCCTCAAACAGTGGAATAAAGAGGTGTTTGGTAATGTCAATCAGCAGGTAGAACAGGCCCAATCTGAGCTCCACAAGATCCAGCAAGATATAGACCTTTTGGGCCACAATGCACACAGGGATCGGCAAGAAGAAGTTGCTCTCCAGCAGTTCATTAAAGCCCTGAGAAGGCAAGAATCTCTTTGGAGAGACAAGTCCAGGGTTAAATGGTTGGCTGAGGGAGATAGGAACACATCCTTCTTTCACAACATAGCCAAGCAAAGATACACCACCAACAAAATTACCCAGCTCAAAGACAGTGGTAGCCTCATTACTGATCCTAATTTGATAGCCAAGCACATCACTGACTATTACCAAAATCTCTATTCTAGCTCCAATAGCATCATTCAAAATGGCATAATTGAGCAAGTGATTCCTAAAATTGTAACTGAGGTTGACAATATCTCTCTTTGTGCTCTGCCTAATGAAGAAGAGATCAAGAATGCTGTCTTCAACCTAAACCCTTCATCTGCTCCAGGTCCTGATGGGTTTACAGGTCACTTTTTTCAGAAATGCTGGCACATTGTTGGTTCAGATGTTTGCAAAGCCGTGAGCCTCTTCTTCTCCACAGGTTGGATTCTTCCTGGACTTAACTCCAACTTCATCACCCTTATTCCCAAATCCCCTCATGCAAACTCTATGCCTGATTACAGACCTATAGCCTTAGCCAACTTCATCTTCAAGGTCATTCCAAAGATCATCAGTGAGAGACTTGCTCCCATTGCTGCCAGAATCATTAGCCCTCAACAAAATGGCTTTGTGAGGGGCAGAGATATTCATCACTCCATTGGTATTGCATCTGAATGCATCAATCTCTTGGACTCCAAAAACCCTGAGGGGAACATTGCCATGAAGATTGATATAGCCAAAGCTTTTGACACAATGGACTGGTCCTTTTTGCTAAATGTGCTGTAGGCTTTTGGCTTCAGTTCTGTGTTCTCAGGCTGGATTGATAGCCTTCTAAAGTCTGCTAGAATGTCCATACTTATTAATGGAACCCCTCAAGGTTACTTTTCTTGCAAAAGAGGGGTCAGACAAGGGGACCCTCTCAGTCCCATTCTTTTCTGCTTGGCTGAGGAGGTTCTTAGTAGAGCTATCATCATGGAGGTTCAAAAAGGAAATCTCAAGCTTATGACTGGACCCAGAGGTGTTCTTATGCCCTCACACTCTTTATATGCTGATGATGTCATGCTTTTTTGCAAAGGAAATGCCTCAAATTTACAGGTTGTCAACAGAATTCTTACAGTTTATGGAGAGGCCTCTGGGCAAATTATGAACAAGTCAAAGAGCAAACTGTTTATTGGTAAAGGAGCTATCTATAGAAGACACTCCATTTGTGCTGCCCTCTCCATGACTGAGGGTACTCTTCCCTTCATCTACCTTGGGGTTCCTATCTTCAAAGGAAAACCCAGGAGTCAACATTTACAAGGCATAGCAGACAAGATTAGAGCAAAAATGGAGGGTTGGCAGGGGAAAATTCTCTCTTTTGCTGGCAGAGCTGAACTCATCAAATCTATCATCACTCCTATGCTTCTTCACACTTGCTCCAACTACCTATGGCCTACTTCTTTGCTTAATACTATCTAAAAATGGTGCAGAAATTTCCTTTGGACTGGTAGTATTTTTGGAAGAAAAATCATCACTGTGGCATGGCATAATGTTTGTTCTCCAAAAACCTCAGGAGGGCTGGGCATCAGGCATTTTAAATCCCTCAACAAAGCTGCCCTTCTCAAGCAAATGTGGAGCATTCTTGTGTCCAAATCCATTTGGAGCAACCTGATTGTCAGCAGATTTCAAATTCGAGGGCATGAGGCCCCTCACACATACAAATCCTCCTCTATTTGGCCTGGTTTTAAGCTTGCTCTTAAAGACATCAAGGCCCAGGGCAAGTGGATTATAGGAAATGGAAAAAGTATTAATATTTGGCAAGA
The DNA here is from genome assembly GCA_021464415.1 of Lonicera japonica. Classification (NCBI taxonomy): domain Eukaryota; kingdom Viridiplantae; phylum Streptophyta; class Magnoliopsida; order Dipsacales; family Caprifoliaceae; genus Lonicera; species Lonicera japonica. Next base: position 138,913 of record CM038470.1, on the reverse strand, counting down.
TAGATGGCTCTCTTTCTCTGAATTGAATGCTGCCTCTGCCCTTCTGAAAAGGCCTAGCAACCTTGCCAATTACATATCTCATCAAACCTGGAACTTTCCTAGCTGGTTTGCTCATCAGTTCCCCTATATCATGGAGGAAATCAACCACATTCTTCTCCCCACAGTTCCAAAGGATGACAGGTACATTTGGCCATTCTCTTCTCATGGAGAAGTTCATTTCAAAGATGCCTATGCATTCTACAGCCCCCCTAAAGCAGATAACTGGTTCAAGCTATTGTGGAAGAGTTATATTCCACCCAGAGTCTCTTGTACTGCTTGGAAAATTTTCAATGACAGACTCCCTTCCCAGGATCAGCTACAGAAAAGAGGCATGCACATTGTCTCTAGGTGTGAAATGTGCAAGTTGCATGTAGAAACAACAGAGCATCTACTTGTGACCTGTAAGTTTGCTAACTCCATTTGGAGATGGATATGGAATGTTTTCAACATAAAGCAGCACATACCCAATTCAATTTCTCAATTGTGGTTTGTGATAAGGGCATTTAAAGGCAGCAGTCAAATTAAAAGGCTTCTGATTGTAAGCAATCTTCTTGGGTTCCATTTGATTTGGGAAAATAGGAACAGATGCATTTTTGATGGGGCTAAGCCTGTTTCCTCCAGCACTATACACCATCTTAAAGGTCTTATTAGAGACATAGCCCCCCTAGTTAAAGGCCACATGCACAACCACATGTCAGATTTCTCCACAATAAAAGCCTTGGATATTAAAGGCAACAGGCCCACTGCAACTGTTATCACTGAAGTGAACTGGTTCCCCCCCTCCCTGGATGGATCAAGATCAACACAGATGGCCTAGCTTTGGGCTCTCCAGGAACAGCAGCCATTGGAGGAATAGTCAGAAACCACAGAGGTTTTTTCTTGGGAGCTTTCTGCAAACAGATTGGCATTGCTAATGCCTTCACAGCTGAGCTCTTAGCTTTCATTCAAGCTATTGATATAGCTTATGAGAAAGGATGGAGGAAGATTTGGGTTGAAATGGACTCCCTCATCCTGGCTAATAGAGTTCTGAAAAGAGAGTTCAAACCCCCTTGGCAATTGGAAAACCTGTGGTACAATTGCAGCAAGAAAATGGATGGCATGACTCTTAGAGTCTCCCACATTTACAGAGAAGGAAATCAAGCTGCTGATAAGCTGTCAAAAATGGGTTTACATCATCACAATCTCACATGGTGGTCCTCTATACCTCAAGGGTTAAATGGTTACATTTCTCATGATTACTCAGGCCTCCATAATTACAGGTTCAAGTAACCCTCTGCTCACTACCCTCCTCAGATTTTCCTCTAGTCTCATAGCAGCCTTAGACACAGATTTATTCTGCAGTTTTGCTGGAACTGCCACTACAGTGCTACTTTCAATTAATTATACCTCTCAGTTCCACAGTACAAATCTTAGAGCTGGCAGCCACAATCTTCATTGCTACCACTCAGGAACTTTACATTTGAGGGCTCAGTTAGGTGGTGCTCATAAGACTCTAATATATTTGGAGATTTTGAGGGACAGAAATGGTTTTGTGGGTTGCAGAAACAGAGCTTCAGGTGTTGCAGCAGATCACTCAAGGCCTACTTTCTTGTTGCATACAGTCTTTTACAAGTCCATTCTCTCAACTCTTTGTGTGCAGGGGATTCTTGGAGATAGAAGTACTCATCTGGTCATCCTTACCCACTCAGTCCAGCCTTGCATCCAGGCAGCTTCTACAGCAGATGCTATTCAGGCAGGCTATACAAATTCCTTTGCTGCTACAGTGCTTTGTATTTGGTTGTATTTTCTGTTTATTTTTTGTAGTAAGCAAGCCTTTAGCCTTTTCATTATGGGCCAGTCATGTATAGTCTTTTATGTAGGCCCTTTGTTCTTAGATAATTGCTTTGTGGACAGCTCTACTTCAGTCCATAAAGCAATTATAGTGCTTTCTTTTATTGAACACAACATCATCAAGAATTGGCTTTTTTGTAAGGCTTTAGGGGTGAGCCACATACACCTTCCAAATTGTATCTTTATTTTCATTTTTATGATATGCCTCTAGCTCCTTTGGGGAGGTAGAGATTTTATAAAAAAAAACCCTAAACCCTAAACCCTAAACCCTAAACCCTAAACCCTAAACCCTAAAACCCTAAACCCAAAACCCTAAACCCTATTTTCAAAGGAAGACAGAAATCACCAATCTTCTGGGGATGACTGCTGGAAATGCCCCCTTTGTCTACCTTGGGGTTCCTATTTTCAAAGGAAAACCCAAAACCATCCATTTACAACCCTTAGCTGACAAGGTGAGAATCAAACTTGAAGGATGGAAAGGCAAAGTGCTTTCCTTTGCTGGCAGAGCTGAATTGATAAAATCAGTTGCCATGCCCATGCTCCTGCATTCCTTCATGGTCTACAAGTGGCCTGTGAATCTCCTCAACACTGTCTCAAAATGGTTCAGAAACTACCTGTGGACAGGTGACATTGCAGGCAGGAAAACTGTTACTGTGGCCTGGCAAATTGTATGTTCTCCCAAGCATCATGGTGGGCTAGGTGTGAGAAATATTAGATTAGTGAATAAAGCTGGGATTTTAAAGCATTCTTGGGATCTGATTCACTCTGACAGTCAATGGAGCATGCTTGTCAAAAGCAGGTTCAATATTCTGTATTCTAGAGCTCCCAATACATACAAGGTTTCATCCATATGGCCTGGTATCAAAGAGGCCCTCAAAGACATTCATGATCAAGCTCATTGGGTGATAGGTAATGGGTGCAGTATCAACCTCTGGGAGGACATATGGCTTCCCTCCTCTCCCATTCTTTGTCCACAGGCCCTTCTAAAGAATAGGAGCAGTGTAAGTAGCTTCATTGCTGAGAACAAATGGAGAGTGCCTGTTTGGTTCCAACATCAATTCCCTTTCTTGCTGCAGGAAATTAACCAAATCACTCTACCAAACAAACCCCAAAGTGATAATATGGTGTGGCCTCATTCTCCCAAAGGTGATCTCTCTTTCAAACAGGCCTATCAATTCTACTGTCAGAGTAAACCAGTCCATTGGGCCACCTGCTTATGGAAGAAATTCATCCCTCCTAGAGTTTCCTGCCTTGTTTGGAGATTGTTGTTGAACAAACTTCCAACTCAAGATAGCTTACAAAGAAGAGGCATGACATTTGTCTCTAGGTGTGAAATTTGCAAAAGGAAATTAGAGAATGCTGAGCATGTTTTTCTCAAGTGCCCATATGCTTCCACAATTTGGAAATGGATGTTTGATGTCTTCCATATAACCATTTATGTCCCTCAAAATCTCCCAGATTTATGGAGATTTATATGCAAGGTCAAAATGAGCTCCCAAATTCATAATCTATGGATTAGTGGATGCCTTATCTCTTTCCATTTAATTTGGGAAGCCAGAAATCAAGCTATGTTTCAACAGAAGATCTCTGCTATTTCTAGCACTCTTCATCATCTCAAAGGCTGGATCATGGACCTTTCATACCTCATGAATGGCACCATGAACAACTCCATGGTGGATCTCTCAATTCTCAGCAAAATTGGAGTCAAAGGCAACCTCAATAGCTCCCCCAGGATCATAGAAGTTCTCTGGATCCCTCCACACACTCAGTGGATCAAGGTCAACACTGATGGGATGGCCTTGGGATCTCCAGGTAAGGCAGCCATAGGGGGCATTTTCAGAACTAGCAGAGGATTCTCGAAAGGCTGCTTCTGCAAATACATAGGAATCCAGAATGCTTTTGCTGCAGAACTGATGGCCTTCATTACTGCTGTTAATATGGCTTGGACAAAGAAATGGAAGAAAATCTGGTTTGAACTTGACTCAGAAACTGTGGTGAAATGCATAAACAATCCATCCTTTAAGCCTCCATGGCAGCTGCACAATGAATGGGTTAATTGTCTAAGCCAGCTTCAGCAGATCCAACATCATGCTTCACATGTTTACAGAGAAGGCAACCAAGCTGCTGATGCTCTCTCTAAAATGGGCCTTTGTCACAAGGATCTCACTTGGTGGGACTCTTACCCCCCTCAAATAAACAACTTTCTGGCCCATGACTATGCATGTTTACCAAATTACAGATTCAAGTAACTGGTTTCCAGCCCTCAAAGTTCTGCAACTTGGAGCACACTGCCCAGAGTTTCTGCAGATATTCTGCAGAACCCCTATCCACAGCAACAATTCCTGCTGCAACTGTCCAGAGAAGTGGACTTCAAAGACTCACTTTAATGGTGTTAATAAGTCTCCTAATAACCAGGAGATTTTGAGGGACAGAAATGGTTTTGTGGAGTATATCAAACCAGCCTCATAGTGCACTCTTTCCTGCCCCCATTATCTGCAAAATCCACACCTGCAGAATTCTGTTCTGCAAGCTTTTCTGCTGCTCCCCTCTCCTCTGGCCCTCCAGTTTGAAGAAGCATCACAAGGATATCTTTAACTTTCTCTCAAGCAGTAATCCAGCCCCTACTGCTACTGCTCATTCTCTGGTTTACTGCAGAATTACTGTTCACAGCTCCAACACTGCAGAAATTTGGTTTTTTGATGTTGATGTCTTTTGCACCACCTCTTGTAATATTTACATTTCTCATATTACTATAGCTAGCAATGTTTTAGGTGGTAGTATTTTTAAATTGGATAGTGGACTTAGGCATGTGTACCTAAGTCCATTAACCAATTTTATTTCTCTCATTGTTGTTTCGTTTTTTGGACCTTGGAGAGGGTCCTTTTGTCTCTCCCACCTTCTTTTTAGTTATTTATGGATGACTCTATGGCCTTTTAGGTCTTAGAGGTTTTAAAAAAAAAAAAAACCCTAAACCCTAAACCCTAAACCCTAAAAAAAAACCATGAAAATTTTTAGAGAGAGAAAGTGCAAAAATTCTCTCCAACCTCTCTCCTCCCAATTTTTTTAATTTTATAATCCTATGAGTTTTCCGGCAACCTCCATGAGTTTTCCGGCGGCCACCGTCCCTCCTCCGGCCACCACCAGCTACCCAGCTCCCATGAATCTGCCACAGTCACCCTCAGGCTTCCCTGAACCTTCTACCATGGTCCACGAGCCTCACGCGCCCATAGGTGACATACACGCGCCACCAACTGCAGCTCACGCGCTCCACGCGCCGCCTTCCATGCAGAGTTTCCCATCTCTGTATCAATACTCCACCACCCTCCCCCAACCTGCTGCTGCAATTAACACTCCCATCCCTTCAGTAACACAACAAATCAACACCCCAAACCAACCTTCCATGATGGAAATCACTCAAATTCTAGCCCAGCAAATGCATCACCAACAACAAATCATGCTACAGCTCCTGTCTAATTTACCCAGCAACCATACAAGTTCTTCTCACAATCATAATGTGCTCCCAGCCCCTGCTGCCAACCTTTCTGGTTTTTCTGCAGAAAATAGGCAGGTTCATGGCCTGGCTGCCACACACCTTCCTGCAGCAGCATTATCCAACACCCAAACCCTCCCACAACATTCAAATACCACTCTAAGTCTAAAGGAATCGATTCCAGTTGGTGCCTTAGCTGTTAGCAATTTTTCACCACCTGGAGGTGTTGGTTTAGGCCACAAACTTCCAACTGCTTGCTCCAATGTCATAAACACTCATGAAGCAGGTCTACCAACCATCCAAGCCCACCCACAAGATTCAAATACCATCCTAAGATCAGAGAAATTGGTCCCTGTGGGTACCGGGGACACCAGCAAAAATTCACCACCTAGAGGTGATGGTTTAGGCCTAATTTCCTCATATGCTTGCAATTCTGCTGCTACCAATGCCTCTGCTACTGTTACCTCCATCTCAACACCTCCACACCATTCAGGCATCTATCCAAGTCCTTTGGAACACTTACCTCTGGTCACAGGAGCCTCTTGTGAATTTCCAAGTCCCACTAAGTCTGCTTCAGGCTCATTACCCTTACCTGGAGGTGAGTTTTCCAAGCACACCAATAGTTATTCTTCTTTGCTGGACTCTAATCTAGTGAGGATTCTTCAATAACAGCAATGTGATTATATAGCCTATCCCTCCAGTCACAGCCATTCTCCTCAACCTTTTGTCCAATCATCGAATGAACAACTTTCTTCTGGTCAAGTTCTTATTGCACAGCAAAATCCTTCAAATTCCACTGATCTTTCCCACCCAGCACAGATGCAGGTGGTTGGAAAGGAGAACACTCTTTTACCTGTTCTTTCTCAACAAAACAGTCTTTTACCCAATGGTCCTTCCACTGCTCACATCTCCTGCACAGGTAATCTTTCCAGTCAATCAGTCAGTCCTATACCTTTTCAACCTGCTCCATCTGTCACAGGTGCACAAGGCTCTAAGCCCTCTTTTGTCAGCCTTTTTACTTCCCCAAATCAATCCATCCACTCTAATCACGTAGACCTTCCAAATCCTTATTTTAAGGGAGATTTGCCAGCTATTAAGTTGGATGAAAATGCCTATCAGCAGGCATTGGGGAAGTGTAAATTTAATCTTATTGGGAGACTAATTCTTCCAAAAGGTTCTAAACCTGTCAAGTCAGTAGCCCTCCATTCCAAGCTATCAGCCATTTGGAACCTTAAAAATGCTTGGACCATCTCTCCTTTGGGAAAAGGCTATTACTGCCTCAGATTTTCGGATGCCACTGACCAACACACAGCTTGGACTGCTGGGCAAAAGAACCTCAAGCCTGGTATTCTCAAACTCTCCCCTTGGATCCATGATTTTGTTCCAGAAAAACTCAAGCAAACCAATGCTCAAGTTTGGGTTCGACTGTACTCTCTCCCTTGGGAATATTGGGATGAAACCTTGTTACTCAGTGTGGGTAAAACCATTGGTATCCCTATTACTGTTGATCCTGCCACTCTTCGTAGAGAATTTTGTTTGTATGCCAGAATTCTCATTGATGTTGATCTGCAATTCACACTCCCTTCCAGAGTGTTGGTTGAGAGAAATGACTATAGCTTTGAAGTTAATGTGTCCTATGAACAGCTCCCGGATTTCTGTACTCACTGCTGCATTGTGGGGCATTTTGTTGGAGATTGCAGGCCTCTTAAGAAAGTGCAGGAGGAGGCCTCCAAAGCTAATGATCACAGAGACCCCAGAACCAAAACTATATTGAAAAAGAAAGGGTCAAATTCCCTCCATTCTCACCCTAACCTGAACTCCAATACTTCCTTTGTGGCAACTAGCACTATTTCTGGTGATGTGCAATGCTTTGCAAGCTCTTCCCAAGCTGAACTTAACAACAATGCTGGTCTCAATAACAGTATCACCCATACTCCTGCAACTACCAACATTAATGTTGTGTCTCCCCTGGAACTAAGGACCAATATTAATGTCACAGACCCCACAACACTTGTTGAGCCCACCCTTCAATGTTTAATGCCCCTTGATGTTAGTCCCTTTAACTGTCCCATCTCCTCCCCTCAATCACAAGCTTATCCCTCTCCATCCCCACACCACTCTAACTCATCCCAGTCAGCGGAATCCTTTGTTCCTAATACTCTTACTGGTCACCAGTGCCCTACCATCAGCAATGAAAATATGCCTCTGGTCCACATGCTCTCACCTGACACTCACCCATCCAACAGCCAATCTAATAGATTTGCCCCTCTCTCAGGCAAATTTTGGGGAGATGAAGAAGAGGAACCTCCCATTCAGTCCTTTGTACATTCAGCTGATGAGCAATATGCTGACATTAATGACCCTTGTGTCCAATTGGTAGCTGACTCTGATCCTTCAGTTTTGAATCAACTTACTCCAGAGAACTTCAAGAGTACAGGTTACCTCTCATCCCTTTATACTGACTCCTCTCCATCAGCCACATATAATCTTCACTCTCCTAGTGATTCTGAATATGTCCCACACTCCCCATCTAGCTCCCCTTCAAGCCATTCACCAGATAATTTCACACCATCAATCCCTCTCCTCACAAGTACAACCTCCAAAGTCAAAAAGAAACATGCAAAAGCTATTCAGAAGCAAAAAGATGAAATGATCAAACTGGGCATTCCCCAAGCCTCTATTGAACTCTGCTTTGGTAAAGAGAAAGCTACCAATTCTACCTCTCCTGTTTGTCACAATTCATCCTCTCAGAGGAGAAAAAAATTCTCCTTCAAACAATGAAGTTTCTTTTTTGGAATCTAAGAGGCATTAGCAATGCTGATACTCAAAGAGTTCTCAAGAATCATGTGATTTCCCATAAGCCTGATTTTCTCTTTATAGCTGAACCTATGGTTAATTTTGAGTCTATCCCCCAACAATTTTGGCTCTCCATGAGTATGAAATTTGTTGCCTCCAATACTAAAACTACTGGTCATCCCTCCCTATGGGTTCTCAGTACCACCAATACCCCTCTCCCCATCCACATTCAGTGTCACAATCAACATGTCACTTTTCTCCAAAATACCTCTGTTGGCAACCTTCTTATTTCTGCCATCTATGCTAGCAACAGTCATTACTCTAGAAGGGACCTTTGGTGTGAGTTGGCTGACATCTACTCTAGATTCACTGAACCCTGCCTTGCTATTGGAGACTTCAATTGTATCCTTGGAGCTCATGAAAAGAGAGGTCTCCCTCCCCCACACCCTCCCTCTTGTCTTGAATTTCAAGCCATGACTGATACCTGTGACCTCATCCACCTTCCTCATACAGGTTCTCAGTATACTTGGTTCAAAAAAGGTTACCCTTCCATGGACTCCAGACTTGATAGAGCCCTGTGTAACCAAAGCTGGCTTCATACTTGGAGTCAAACCTCATGCACCACATTAGCCAAAATTGCCTCTGACCACACACCCTTGTTAATTCACTGTGAGAATCACATACCACCCAGCCCCAAGCCTTTTAAATTCATGTCCATCTGGCCTACTCATGATACTTTCATTGAGGTTGTTTCTCAGTCCTGGCACCAACCTTGCCCTGCAATTTGTCCTATGGTCAGGCTGCAAACTAAACTTAAACAACTCAAACTTGTTCTTAAAACTTGGAACACTGATGTTTTTGGAAATGTTCATCATCAAGTGAAACAAGCCAAGTCTGAGTTACTGGCTATCCAACAGGAAATTGAAACCAAAGGGCACAATGCTATCATTGACAGGCAAGAAGATCTGGCTATGCAAAATCTTTTCACTGCTTTGAGAAGAGAGGAAATTTTGTGGAGGGATAAATCTAGAATTAAGTGGTTGGCTGATGGAGACAGAAACTCTTCTTTCTTTCACAGGATTGCCAAACAGAAATCTGCCTTTAATCGTATTACTCAGTTGAATGACCAGGGTATCCTCATTACTGATCCTCAGTCAATCAACAATCATGTGGTCAACTATTTCCAATGCTTATACTCCACTCCCAATACCATCATGAATAATGACTTAGTTCAACAAGTCATTCCCCCGTTGGTGACTGATGAGGACAATGCTCTTCTTTGTGCCACTCCTACTTGGGAGGAAATAAAAAATGCAGTCTTCAATATGGACCCCTCTTCTGCCCCGGGCCCAGATGGTTTTACTAGTCTTTTCTACCAAAAATGCTGGCATATAGTTGGAGAGGATGTTTGCAAAGCTATCACCCTCTTCTTCTCCAATGGGTGGATTCTTCCAGGCCTAAACTCTAACTTCATTACACTCATCCCCAAATTCCCTCATGCCAACTCCATAGCAGACTTCAGACCTATAGCTTTGGCCAATTTTGTGTTCAAAATTATTCCCAAAATCATCAGCACTAGAATAGCCCCCATTGCTGCCAGAATTATTAGCCCTCAGCAACATGGCTTTGTTAAAGGTAGAAACATTCACAACTCCATTGGCATTACCTCTGAATGCATCAACCTCCTAGATACCAACAACATGGGAGGAAACATTGCTATGAAAATTGACATTGCCAAAGCTTTTGACACTATTGATTGGAACTTCCTGCTTCATGTGCTTCACACCTTTGGTTTCAGTTCTGTCTTCACTGGGTGGATCAACTGCCTCCTAAATTCAGCCAAAATGTCCATTCTTGTTAATGGTTCCCCCCAAGGGTACTTTGCTTGTAAAAGAGGTGTTAGGCAAGGAGATCCTCTTAGTCCCATCCTGTTTTGCTTGGCTGAGGATGTGCTCAGTAGAGCTATCTCTCTGGAGGTGGAGAAAGGCAGTCTTAAACTCATGTCTGGCCCTCGAAATGTTCTCATGCCCTCTCACTCTCTTTATGCTGATGATGTAATGTTGTTTTGTAGAGGAGACAAAGCTAATCTTAAGATTGTTAACAAGATTCTCAGCAATTATAGTGAAGTTTCTGGTCAGGTTATGAACAAAGCCAAAAGCAAGGTTTTTGTTGGCAAAGGTGCCCAACACAGAAGACATAGCATATGTGCCACCCTCTCTATGACTGAAGGATCTTTGCCCTTTACTTACCTTGGGGTTCCCATCTTCAAAGGCAAGCCTAGAAGTCAGCACTTACAAAGTACTGCAGACAAAGTCAGATCCAAGCTTGAAGGATGGCAGGCCAAAATCCTCTCCTTTGCTGGCAGAACTGAACTGGTTAGAGCTGTTATCATTCCCATGCTCCTGCATTCCTTCACCATATATCTCTGGCCTATCTCTTTGCTAAATGCTATTCAAAAATGGTGCAAGAACTTTATTTGGTCTGGCCAAATCATGGGGAAAAAACTCATCACTGTTGCTTGGCATAGAGTGTGCTCCCCTAAAACCTCTGGAGGTCTAAGCATCAGACATATCCCCTCTCTCAATAAGGCAGCTGTGCTCAAGCAAATGTGGTTAATTATGAATTCTGATTCGCAATGGAGCTCTCTCATTCGTAGTAGATTCAACATCAGAAGGCATGTTGCCCCTCTCACTTACAAAGTCTCTTCTGTCTGGCCTGGCCTAAAGCATGCTTTGCTAGTCATCAAAAATCATGGCAAGTGGATAGTAGGCAATGGTTTAAGCATTAACTTATGGCAGGACAAGTGGTTGCCTTATTCAGAATTGAATGCTGCCTCTGCTCTTCTCTCTAAGCCCAGTCAGCTTGTGAACTTCATCTCCAACCATGCATGGAACATGCCTGGCTGGTTTGTCCACCAATACCCTTTTCTCATCACAGAAATCAATCATATCCCTCTTCCTACTGTGAACCACAATGATAAATTCATATGGCCTTTTTCTGCTCATGGTGGCATCTCCTTTAAAAATGCCTATGAATTCTACAGCCCCTCTACAGATGTCAACTGGACCAAACACCTTTGGAAACCTTACATTCCTCCCAGAATATCTTGTACTGTGTGGAAGTTGCTGCATAACAAACTCCCTACTCAAGAACAACTCCAAAAAAGAGGCATGGTTATTGTTTCTAGGTGTGAACTTTGCAAAGCTAATAGGGAATCTCTTGATCATCTTTTTGTCAGATGTTCTTTTGCCAATACCTTTTGGAGATGGGTTTGGAGCTCTTACAACATTCGAAAGCAAAGGCCAAATTCTGCTAGACATCTGTGGGATATGATCAGCAATCACAAAGGCAGTCCCCAAATCAAAAGTCTTCTTATTGCTAGCTGTCTCATTGGATTTCATCTCATATGGGAAATTCGAAATAATTATATCTTTAATGGGATTAAACATGTGTTATCCAGTGCCATCCACCATTTCAAAAACTGGATTAAGGACATTGCTCCCTTAATCAAGGGCCATATGCACAACAATATAGATGATTTCTCCACTTTAAAAGCCTTGGATATTAATGGCAATTGTCCTCCTGCTCCCTGCATCATGGAGGTCAAATGGTACCCTCCCCTCCCTGGATGGATAAAGGTCAATACGGATGGTCTAGCCCTGGGTGCTCCAGGAAAAGCTGCTATTGGTGGTGTTTTCAGAAATCATAGAGGATTCTTCTTGGGAGCTTTCTGCAAGCAGGTGGGCATTCATAATGCCTTCTCTGCTGAGCTGTTAGCCTTCATTCAAGCTATTAATATAGCTTATGAGAAAGGATGGAAGCATCTTTGGGTGGAAATGGACTCTCTCTCTTTGGTGAATGGAGTGCTTAGTAAATCCTTCAAAGCTCCATGGCAGTTTGAAGCCCTCTGGATCAATTGTTCTGAGAAAATGAAAACTATGCAACTTCAAGTCTCTCACATTTTCAGAGAAGGAAATCAGGTGGCTGATAAGCTCTCTAAAATGGGTCTTCATCATCACAACCTATCTTGGTGGTCTTCTATCCCACAGGGGATCAATGGTTTAATTTCTCATGACTGCTCAGGCCTTCCCAGCTATAGGTTCAAATGAGAGTCTGGGTAAGGACTTCTCAGGCCTTACCAACAGAAATTGCAATCTACAGAAGTTCTGCAAAAAACAGATTCCTCAGCAAATTTTCTGCATCAACTGCACAGACAGTTGGTACTTGTGGGCTCAGTTTTTTGTTGTTAACAACTCTCCTAAGTACAAGGAGAATTTGAGGGACAGAAATGGTTATAAGGCTGCTTTCACCCCTGGCAAACCCAACCTCTGCACTATTCTGGCTAGCTTGAACTGCTGCATCTACATGCCTCATTGGTCTCTCAGTTTGGATCATCTCCACAAGACCATTACTAGCTCAACCATCTACAGCCATGGCAGTTTCATCAACAGCAATCCAGCAACCACAGCCACAGCACATATCCAGAAAACTTCCTGCAGAATTACTGTTCACAGTAGTAATTCTGCAGATTTTAGTCTTTTTGCTGTTCATAATTTCTGTATTTCCAATTGTATTATGTACATGCACCTTATTACTAGGGTTTGCATAGGGGTAGGGTGTAGTATTTCTAAATTGGATAGTGGACTTAGGATAATTCACATAAGTCCATTATCCAATTTTCTTTCTTTCATTGTTTTTTGGCTTCATAGACCTTGGAGATGGTCTTATTGTATCTCCCACCCTCATTTTAGTTATTTATGGCATGACTCTACGGCCTTATAGGCCTTAGAGGTTTTATAAAAAAAAAAAAAAAAAAAAAAACCCTAAACCCTAAACCCTAAAACCCTAAACCCTTCCTGCCCTAAACCCTTCCTGCCCATCGGAATTTTCTCACCATTAGGCACCCAAACGGGCACAATGCAGCTGACAAAATGCCTATCCACTGTCCTATGATTACAGCTGTTCCTCCTCACTCCCCTCTTTCTACGGCTCACAAGGGAGAAAGTCACACTCGGCAATGGACCCTCAGTTCTGCTCTCTCTGCCGGAATGCACAAGCACATGTTTTTTATTCTAGCCACTAAGTGTAAATTGCTTAGAGTACTTATATCTTCCAGCACAAGTCCTACAAGCAATTTCTGTAATTTTTGTAATTTTTGTAATATTTTCCTTGTGTTTTGGTCATTGGGGAAGACCACCTTGTTTCCCCCCTCGGTTGTAATTTTTTGGTTATTAATGTTATGTATCTAGCCTTTTGGCTAGTTTTCTAAAAAAAAAAAAACCCTAAACCCTAAACCACCCACTATGAGTTTTCTGGCCAATATCATGAGTTTTTCCGGCGACCAACCACCACCCTCCGGCCAACACCTCCACCACTGCACCCTCATCACCACCCCACTGCCTTAACCCCTCTGAGCTACCCCACGCGCTCCACGTGCCATCACACGCGCCACCACCTGTTGCCCACGCGCCTCACGCGCCATCTTCTTCAACCCATAATAAACACTCAGCAAACATGGAACACTCCACACATATCCCTTCTCCCATAGCTGACCTGGCCCAAATGTTAGCAGTGCAAGTTCAAAATCAGCAAAGAATGGCTGTCCAACACCAAATAGTGGTGGAAGAACAAGCCCGACAGCAGAAGGAGCAGACCAAGCAGCAACAGGTCATGTTCAAGCTCCTGAGCAGGTTCATGAACACTGACAATGACAAAAATCAAAGCATTGCCAGGCCATGCATAGAAAATCACTCCCTTCAGCTGAAACCAGCCATTATTGAAGGTGCACAGGTGGTTCGGCCTTATAAGAACAACCACAATGTAGTTCAAGGAGCACAAGACACTCATGCAGGAACTACAGCAACCCAGGAGAACATAACTGAAGCCTCGAAGGAAAAGCAAACAGCGGTCCAGTTTGGTGAACTCTTGGTGGAAGAATATGCCAGAAATGCTCACTCAGATGCCATTGATGCCCAGCTCCTGGTTGAGTTGAATAAACAAGGTAAATCTCTTCTCATAGATACAGCAGATGTTCTTAAAAATCCTCCTCTTCAGCACAATAATATTGGGTCCACGTGTGAAAATCAACCCACTGAGGCTCAGATTCAAAACCAGCAGATGAGCTCCTCATTGTTGGTTGACTTACAACCAGATATACAAGCCAAAAATCAAGCCTCAGATCATGTAAAAAACCATGAGTCCAACATGGCAATGGTGGTCGAAAATGGTAGAGAAGAAGAGGTACAGTGTTTGGCGCCAAAAGGTTGTACCACCCTTTTACACAATGGTCATGTCAATGCTAAAAGAACTGTGCACTGTCCTACTCTCAACCAGTCTGCCTTAGCCCCCAATGCAGACTCCTCAAAACCCACAAATGTCAACCAGAAAGCTGTCAGCTTTGTACCTTCCCACTCTGATATTCCAGCCACCAAACCATCCTATGCCAGCCTTTTAATACCTAAGGCTATACCACCTGTTATTCCTGTCACACAACTCCCAATGCCATACAGAAAAGGCCATCTGATGGCTGTCAAATTAGATGAAGAAGTGTACCAAAGGTCCCTCCATTCCTGCAACAACAATCTTCATGGCAGATTGATTTTGGCTCGAGGCAAATCCCCTGTCAAAACTGTGGACCTACAACTATCTCTTTCTAATGTATGGCAAACAAAAAACCATTGGACAATAACCCCCATTGGGAGAGGCTACTACACCATCAGATTTACCAATGCTGAGGATAAACAAAAGGTTTGGACATCAGGAAAAACCATTACCAAAGATGGCACCTTTCATCTCTTTCAATGGACCAGAGATTTCAAACCAAGCCAACAGAAACAGACCAGGACACAAATTTGGGCCAGACTCCATGAAGTGCCTGAGGAATATATGCACTTCCATTTACTTATGAGTATGGCTAATGTTATTGGCAATCCAGTCACCATTGACCCTCACACCCTTAAAAAAGAATTTGGCCATTATTGCAGAGTTGAGGTGGATGTGGATCTCAAGTCTGAATTGCCTAACTCTATTCTGGTTGAGAGAGAATGTTTTAACTTTGAAATTGAAGTGTCTTATGAGAGAATTCCGGATTTTTGTTCACACTGCTCTGTAATTGGACACCTGGTGACTGCTTGCAGATCACTCAAAAAGATACAGGAACAGCAAGAACAACCCTCAAGAACCTTCACCAAAACCAGTCAACTTCCAAAACTAAAAACCACCAGAGTTTACCAACCAGTTTACAAAGCAGTTCCCTCCTCAGTTCAGCATTCCCTCCCAGCCAATGCAGATCCTAATGCTACCAAGGTCAATGCTGAGGTTAATATTCCCCAAATATCAGCTACCTGCCCAGATTCTCTGCCCCCAGTGTCAAACATTCCTCAGCACTTTCCTGATCCACCACTGAACAGGTGTTTTACTGAATCTCAGAACATAGCCCTCATTAATGCTGGCCTGATGGCCACCTCTAATTCAGATTCCACTCCCTCACCCCATCTCAATGGCCTGGTTGCTCACAATTCAGTCATCAATGAGTCCTCTTATAGTCCATCTCATGTTACTATCCTAAATGCCACAAACAACTCTTTATCATACCCTACCTACACATCACCAGCTGACACTTTTGTCCCATGCTCAGTTGATCAATGCCACACTCCTCAATCCCCTAAAAATAATCACCTCCACATACACTCCCCCCTTCTTCTACCCCAGTCCACAACTCATTCTCTCCTCTCAGTGGTAAATTCTGGTCTGACATAGCTGAGGAGGAACCTCTCCCAAGTTCTGAAGCTGCTGCTGATGCTCAGTTTGCAGAAAATACCCCCAAGCCTGCATCCAGTTAATGGAAGATAATAACACTGACATTTTTGATCAGCCCACCCCATGCAGGCACATCACTGCCTCTCCCACAGTTCACTCCATTTCATCAGGTACAGCTAGCAATAAACTCTCTAGTTCTGCCAAGAAAGAAAAGAAAAAGGCCACCATTTCAAAAGCCAAACAAAAGAAGTTGCAAACAGCTGCCATTAGAAAAAGTAGAAGTGAAGCCAGGCACTCTGCCATTCTCAGCACTCAAGTTAGTACCAGTGAATCCTATGAGGACAGACTATACAATGCTATCATTGCAAGAGACAACAATGCTATGACCTGCTCCTTGGATAGATCAGATTCAGTTTCACAAGAGAAGCCAAATTCTGTCAGCTCTGACAGTTCATACAGTGGAAACTCCAGCACCCAATCCTCATGAAAATTCTTTACTGGAACATCATAGGCATCAACAATGTTGAGTCTCAAAGAGCCCTAAAGAATCATTGTAGCAATCACAAGCCAGATATGATCTTTCTCTCTGAGCCTTTTGTTGAATTTCAAAAAATCCCTCCTTTCTTCTGGATCTCTATCGGCATGCAACTAATTGCTGTCAACAATAGACCTAATAAATTCCCCAACCTGTGGATTCTTAAATCAACAGGTTGTCCCCAACTTCATATCATCTCCTCCTCAGTCCAACATATCACCTTCTCTGTTAATTATCATAACAACCCTTTGCTTATCTCTGCCATATATGCCCACAATGACCATAGAACCAGAAGAATTTTATGGGAAGAGCTCACCTGCATCAGAAGTACTCATCAGGACCCTTGGTTGGTCATTGGTGACTTTAATTGTGTCCTGGGAGCTCATGAAAAAAGAGGTGGAAAACCTCCTCTTGCTTCTTCTTGTCTGGAATTCCAAGCTTTTACTGATACTTGTGACCTGGTGCACCTGGACACCATTGGTCATTTTTTCACCTGGTCAAAGAATGCTTCATCTAAGATAGATTCAAGGCTGGATAGAGCCTTATGTAGCCATGATTGGTTTGATAATTGGCAAACTGTTACCTGTTCAGCCCTCACCAAATATGCCTCAGATCATACTCCTCTTATTCTAAACTCCAACAATGAGACTATCAGTGGCCCTAAACCCTTCAAGTTCACTTCAGCATGGATGCTACACCCAACTTTTGAAGAAACTGTGGCCAAGGCATGGGCCAAAGAAGTGCCTGCCAGCTGCCCCATGGTCATCATTCAACTTAAGTTAAAACAACTCAAGCAGGACCTGAAAATATGGAATGCAGAAGTTTTTGGCAATATCAAAGACAAAGTGACAAATGCTGCTGAGCAATTGTAGAAAATTCAACTTCAAATTGATTTGGAAAGCCACTCTCATGCACTGGATCAGTTGGAAGCAGAGGCTCACACTAGGTTCATTGAAGCTAGCCACATGCAAGAAGTGTTTTGGAAAGAAAAAGCTAGAATTAACTGGTTGAAAGATGGGGACAGGAGCACTGCCTTCTTCCATCGAATTGCAAAGCAGAGATGGGCAACTAGCAAGATTATAAGCCTGAAGAATGAAGGTGTCATCATTCATGATCCCACACAGCTCAAGAACCACATAGTCAATCACTTTCATACTCTTTACAGCTCACAAAATCACACTAATGTCCAATCTCTGGTGCCTTAGGTCATCCCACACCTGGTGACTAATGCAGATAATGATATGCTAAGTGCTATCCCTACTGATGAAGAGATCAAAAAAGCTGTTTTCTCTCTGAGCCCCCATGCTGCTCCAGGTCCTGATGGCTTCCCTGGTTCTATTTTTCAAAGTTGCTGGCACATTGTGGGAGTCACAGTTTGTAATGCTATCAAATTCTTCTTTCAAAATGGTTGGATTCTTCCAGGATTCAACTCAAACTTTGTGACCCTCATCCCCAAATGCCCCAATGCTGACTCCATCACCAGCTACAGACCTATTGCTCTTGCCAATTTCATATTCAAAGTCATCCCCAAAATCCTGAGTGATAGGCTGGCTTTAATTGCTCCTAAACTCATTTCCACACAGCAAAATGGATTTATTAGAGGGAGGCAGATACACAGCTCCATTGGGATAACTTCTGAGTGTTTCAACATGCTTGACAGAAAGAGTTTTGGGGGGAATATAGCAATCAAAATAGATATTGCTAAGGCTTTTGATACTCTTGACTGGAGCTTCTTGCTTACAGTTTTACAAGCCTTTGGTTTTAATGCTGTTTTCATCCAATGGATTCAAGCAATCCTACACTCAGCCAAACTTTCTATTTTGATCAATGGAACACCTTGTGGTTATTTCAGTTGTTCTAGAGGAGTGAGGCAAGGAGACCCTCTCAGTCCCATTCTTTTTTGCCTTGCAGAAGAAGTGTTGAGTAGACACATTAGCATTCAAGCTAATAAAGGGTTACTCAAACCTATATCATCTCCCAAAGGCTGTACTGCCCCTACTCATTCTTTATATGCTGATGATGTGATGATCTTCTGTAGAGGTGATAAACACAATATAAAACTCATTCTAAAAATTTTAGATGAGTACTCCTCAGCCTCAGGTCAACTTATCAACTACCAAAAAAGTAAAGTCTACTTTGGTAAGGGGGCAGTACACAGGAAGACAGAAATCACCAATCTTCTGGGCATGGTTGCTGGCAGTGCTCCTTTTGTTTACCTTGGGGTCCCTATTTTCAAAGGAAAACCCAAAACCATTCATTTACAACCTTTAGCTGATAAGGTTAGACTCAAGATGGAAGGATGGAAAGGCAAAGTTCTCTCTTTTGCTGGGAGAACTGAATTGCTGAACTCTGTAGCCATTCCCATGCTCCTGCACTCTTTCATGGTCTACCTGTGGCCTGCAAATCTCCTAAATACTGTCTCCAAATGGTTCAGAAACTTCCTGTGGACAGGTGACATTGCAGGCAGAAAAACTGTCACTGTGGCCTGGCAAACTGTTTGTTCTCCCAAACAACATGGTGGGCTGGGATTGAGAAACTTAAAGATGGTGAACAAAGTTGGGATTTTAAAACACTCTTGGGACCTGATTCAATATGACAACCAATGGAGCATTCTTGTCAAAAAAAGGTTCAATATTCTTCATACAAGGGCATCAAATACATACAAAGTTTCTTCCATTTGGCCTGGTATCAAAAATGCCCTCAAAGATATTCATGATCTAGCTTATTGGGTGATTGGTAATGGAAACAGTATCAACATCTGGGAGGACTCTTGGCTTCCCTCATCTCCCATTCAGTGTCCACAGGCCCTTTTAAAGCATAGGAGCAGGGTCAGTAGCTTCATTGCTGAGAATACTTGGAGAGTGCCTGTTTGGTTCCAACATCAATTTCCCTTCTTGTTGAAGGAAATAAAACAAATCACTCTCCCAAAAAATCCCCAAAGTGATCAATTGGTGTGGCCTCATTCTCACAAAGGTGACCTTTCTTTTAAACAGGCATACCAGTTTTACTGTCAGAGTTCTACAGTTCACTGGGCCTCCTGCTTATGGAAGAATTTCATCCCTCCCAGAGTTTCTTGCCTTGTTTGGAGATTATTGCTGAACAAGCTCCCAACTCAAGATAGTTTGCAAAGGAGAGGCATGACCTTTGTCTCTAGGTGTGAGATTTGCAAAAGAAATTTGGAGAATGCTGAGCATGTTTTTCTCAAATGCCCATATGCCTCAACAATCTGGAAATGGCTGTTTGATGTCTTTCACATCAACATTTTTGTCCCTCAAAATCTCCCAGATCTATGGAGATTTATTAGCAAGGTCAAAATGAGCTCCCAAATTCAGAATTTATGGATCAGTGGATGTCAAATTTCTTTCCATTTAATCTGGGAGGCCAGAAATCAAGCTATATTTCATCAAAATCTTCCTGTCATCTCCAGCACTCTACAACATCTTAAAGGTTGGCTCAAGGATCTCTCTCCTCTCATGAAAGGCACCATGAACAACTCTGTGGTGGACCTCACAATTCTCAACAAAATTGGAATCAAAGGTAATCTCAATTGCTCTCCCAAGATCATTGAAGTGCACTGGATTCCCCCCCACACTCAGTGGATTAAGGTAAACACAGATGGGATGGCTTTAGGTGCTCCAGGCAAAGCAGCTATAGGAGGCATTTACAGGACCAGCAGGGGGTTCTCTAAGGGCTGTTTCTGCAAATTCTTAGGAATACAAAATGCATTTGCTGCAGAACTGATGGCTTTCATTACTGCTGTTAACATTGCTTGGTCAAAGCAATGGAACAAAATCTGGTTTGAACTGGACTCCAAAACTGTAGTGCACTGTATCCACAACCCTTCCTTTAAACCTCCCTGGCAACTGATCACTGAATGGAATAATTGCCTTAGTCAGCTCCATCATATTCACCACTACATCTCCCATGTTTATAGGGAAGGTAACCAAGCTGCTGATACTCTTTCTAAGATGGGCCTACATCACTCAAAACTCAAATGGTGGGACTCTTTCCTTCCTCAACTAAACAGCATCCTGGCTCATGAGTATGCATCCTTACCAAGCTACAGATTCAAGTAATGGGTTTTCAGATCATGGGATCTGTAGTTGGGTATACAGAACTTGCATTTGGATTCCAAAGGGTGGGGTTCTCTCACTCACAGTCCAGTTAACAGCTCCTCACATACTTCATGATCTGCAGGGCAGACTTATTCTCTGCAACTTACATTGCTGGATTCCAAATTCCTGGGTGAACAACAACACCCCTCAAGGTCCTGCTCCTAAAACCAGCAGCTCTACTAGGAAGGTTACCAACAGAATTTGCAATCTACAGAAGTTCTGCAGAAAACAGATTCCTCAGCAAATTTTCTGCATCAACTGCACAGACAGTTGGTACTTCTGGGCTCAGTTTTTTGATATTAACAAATCTCCTAAGTACAAGGAGATTTTGAGGGACAGAAATGGTTATAAGGCTGCTTTCAACCCTGGCAAACCCAACCTCTGCACTATTCTGGATTGCTTGAACTGCTGCATCTACATGCCTCATTGGTCTCTCAGTTTGGATCATCTCCACAAGACCATTATTAGCTCAACCATCTACAGCCATGGCAGTTTCATCAACAGCAATCCAGCAACAACAGTCACAGCACATACCCAGAAAACTTCTTGCAGAATTACTGTTCACAGTAGTAATTCTGCAGATTTTAGTCTTTTTGCTGTTCATAATTTCTGTATTTCCAATTATATTATGTACATGTACCTTATTACTAGGGTTTGCATAGGGATAGGGTGTGGTATTTCTAAATTGGATAGTGGACTTAGGATAATTCACATAAGTCCATTATCCAATTTTCTTTCTTTCATTGTTTTTTGGCTTCATAGACCTTGGAGATGGTCTTATTGTATCTCCCACCCTCATTTTAGTTATTTATGGCATGACTCTATGGCCTTATAGGCCTTAGAGGTTTTAAAAAAAAAAAAAAAAAAAAAACCCTAAACCCTAAACCCTAAACCCTAAACCCAAAACCCTAAACCCTAAACCCTAAACCCTAAAACCACAATGCAAATTTCTAGAGAGAGAAAGTGCAAAAATTCTCTTCAACCTCTCTCCTCCCACTTTTATTAATTTTTTATTCCTATGAATTTTCCGGCCACCTCTATGAGTTTTTCGGCCAACCACCACCACCCTCCGGCCACCGTTAACCACCCACCTCCTAACACTTTGGTACAGTCCTCCAGCATCTTCCCTGAGCCCTCTGACAGGTGTCACGCGCTCCACGCGCCTTCCCCTGCATCCCACGCGCCACCTTCCATAGTCCACGCGCCGCCAGAAAGTCACAATCCTCCTCCACCATTCAACCACACACCTGCAGCAATCAATGAGCCACAAACCCCAACAGATCTTTCACAGTTCATGAAGTTACAGCAGAAATTAAATTAGCAAAATCAACAACTTCTGCAAATGTTCACAGCAATGGTGAAAAGCAGAAATAGCAATCATCCACAGTCATCACACACAGAGAAGCAGCAGATAGCAGGTACACAAAGCAATGCCTCATTATCATTCAACCAAGCAATCCAAGAAGGAGAAGTTCTTGTACAAGAATTTATAAATAATGCCAGAGAAGAAAATTTTGATGCTCAGCTGTTACAAGTTCTAAACCAACAAAATACAGTTCAAAAAATTGATCTGCAAACAGCCACAGATATCCACAGGAAGGTCCCTTCTTCTTCAGTGCAACTGGATGCTGTAAATGTAGATTCAGGTGGTGTTACTGCTCAGGATAATCTGGAAAATGATCAGCCTCAGTTGGTGTTACATTCCAAAGACCAGCCTCCAATTGCTGTCTCCAATGGTGTTGTTAATTCGGAGGAAAAAGAAAGAAATAGGTTCTTGGCGCCAAAAGAGAATACCACTCTTTTACCCACAGGTTTTTGCTCAAACCAGGTTGTTAGCCCCAGGGTAAACCCCCAGATCCCTGCAAATGTCAACTCTGCAGAGGGCAGTCTAAAAGCACCTGTCACCACTGATATTCCCATCAAAAAACCTTCTTATGCCAGCCTTTTGAAGCCCAAAATTGTACCTCCCAGCCTTCCTCTCAGTCATTTACCTGCACCATACAAAAAAGGTAACCTGATGGCAGTCAGATTAGATGAAAGTGTCTATCAAAAATCCCTTTTGCAATGTCAAAATTATTTACATGGTAGACTCATTTTAAAACGTGGAAAACCACCAGTCAAAGCAGTGGATTTGTATCTCTCTCTCCAATGCCTGGAACATCAAAGAAAAATGGTCTCTCACCCCCATTGGCAGGGGTTACTACACCATTAGATTCACAAATGCAGAGGATAAACAAAGAGTATGGTCAGCTGGCCAGGTTAATCTTCAACAGGGAATATTTAATCTATTCCAATGGACCAGGGATTTCAAGCCAAGCCAACAAAAACAAACCAAAGCTCATCTCTGGGCCAGACTCCATGAAGTTCCTGAAGAATACCTACACCACCATTTAATCCTCTCTATGGCTAATGTCATTGGGTTTCCTGTTACCATTGACCCTTTCACCTTAAAAAAGGATTTTGGCCATTATTGTAGGGTGGAAGTGGATGTAGATCTCAGAACAGAACTCCCAGCCTCCATTTTAGTGGAAAGAGAAGGTTACAATTTCGAAATAGAAGTCTCTTATGAGAAAATCCCTGATTTTTGTGTGCACTGCTCTGTCATTGGTCACCTAGTAACTGAATGCAGGACACTTAAGAAAGCTCAGCAACATCAGGAGTAAGCCAGCAAACCAACCACTAAACCACCTCTCAAAAACAAGCAGCATCAACCACAGAACCCCACCTCAAAAGACCCTCAGCCATCACACCTTCAAGCCACTACTGCCCTTCAAAAGCAGAACAGGGAAATAAATGCCAGACTGATTGATTCACAATCCACCCAGCATGATTTTATTGATGACACACCTCCATGTGAGAGACCCCATCAAAGCACCACAAATATGCCCAATGCTGTCACACATGGTCATACTGAACAAACAGAGCACAGGCCAGAGCTGGTGCATCAGAGCTCAGAGTTAAACACCAACACCCCTATACATTCAGACCCCAAGAAGAGCTATGCCCAACTCATTGCTGAAGCTATAGAGGTAACAGGCACATCTACAGGCTCCCAGTCACTCTCTCACCCATCACCAGCTGACACTATTGTTCCTTGTTCTGTTGACCAAGGCCAAACCCCTCCCTCTCCACACAATGATCACCTGCCCATTAACTCCCCCCCAACAACTACCCCAGTCCACAATTCATTTTCCCCTCTCACTGGAAGATTCTGGTCAGACATGGCAGAAGAAGAACCCCTCCCCAGCTCTGAAGCTGCTGCTGATGAAAATTTGGCAGAGCAAATCCCAAACACCTGCATTCAGTTAATGGAGGATGCCAACACCTTTGTTTTTGATCAAAGCACACCTCACATTCAAGTTCCTACCACACACACCAACCATCCCCTCTCCTCTAACTCTAGATCACACCTCCCTGGTCAAGAGCTAAGCAATAGCAAAACCAAGGCAGCAACAACCACCTCTGTCACTAAA
The DNA here is from genome assembly GCA_021464415.1 of Lonicera japonica. Classification (NCBI taxonomy): domain Eukaryota; kingdom Viridiplantae; phylum Streptophyta; class Magnoliopsida; order Dipsacales; family Caprifoliaceae; genus Lonicera; species Lonicera japonica. The sequence goes on along the minus strand of CM038470.1, from coordinate 114,877 downwards.
CCAAAGCAGTCAAAGGCAAAGCAGAAAAAATTGATGAACTCTGCCATCAGAAAGGAAAGAGCTATAACCAGAATTTATTCTAAAAACAATTTTCACCCCAGCTCTAAGGAGACTTATGAGGACAGACTCTACAAGGAAATCATGACCAGAGAGGACAATGCCAGTAGTTGTTCTCTTGATGCTTCAGAATCATTATCCCAAGAAAAACCAAATTCAGAAAGTTCTGCTAGCTCATACTGCAGAACTACTCCCTCTTTCTCCTCATGAAAATCCTCTATTGGAACATTAGAGGCATCAGTAATAAAAACTCCCAAAAAGCCCTCAAAAGCCATTGCATCAAAAACAGGCCAGACATGTTGATCATAGCCGAGCCTTTTGTTGAATTTCAAAAAATCCCCCCTTTCTTTTGGCTTTCTATTGGTATGGTTTTTGTGGAAGTCAACAATAGAAATAACAAAACCCCAAACTTGTGGGTCCTCAGAAACAGTCACTGCCCTCAACCCTCCATTATTTCTAATGCCTGCCAGCACATCACCATATCTTTGTCCTACAATAACCAACCCATCATGATCTCTGCTATATATGCCCACAATGATCACAAAATCAGAAGATTTCTATGGGAAGAACTCACCAGTATTAGAAGCAGACTTCACACCCCATGGCTGGTCATTGGAGACTTTAATTGTGTCCTTGGTGCTCATGAGAAAAAAGGTGGCAACCCCCCTTCTATTACCTCTTGCATGGAGTTTCAAGCATTTACTGATACATGTGATTTAATTCATCTTAACTCCATTGGGCAATTCTTCACATGGTCAAAGAACTCCACTTCAGGCCTGGACTCTAGACTAGACAGAGCTCTTTGTAGTCCGGATTGGTTTGACAATTGGAATACTGTTAAATGCATGACTCTCCCCAAACATCCCTCTGATCATACTCCCATCCTATTCAGTGCAGAAAACCACACCATTAGTGGCCCCAAACCTTTCAGATTTTCCTCTGCCTGGACTTTTCACCAGAATTTTGAAGACCTAGTTTCTAAAACTTGGTCTGCCAAAGTTAACACTACCTGCCCTATGATTGCTATACAACAGAAGCTGAAACAACTCAAGCAAGTCCTGAAGATCTGGAATGTTGAGGTGTTTGGGGATGTCAACTCCAAAGTTAAGCAAGCCACTGACCATCTCCATAATATCCAAGTGCAAATTGATATTTCTGGTCATTCCCATACCCTGGATAAGCTTGAAACTGAAGCACAAGCTGACCTGATTCAAGCCAACCACATGCAAGAGAGATTTTGGAAAGAAAAAGCAAGGGTGAACTGGTTAAAAGATGGAGATAGAAGCACTGCTTTCTTCCACAGAATTGCAAAACAGAGATGGGCAACAAACAGAATTACTACTCTAAAGCATGAGGGAACTGTCATTCAAGATCCTGCCACTCTGAAAGATCACATTGTGAACCATTTCCAGAACTTATACAGCTCTCAAAATCAAGCCTCTGACCACCCACTTGTTGAGAAAGTCATCCCCCAAATGGTCTCAAATGATGCCAATGACATACTGTGTGCCATTCCAGATATAGAGGAAATCAAAAAAGCAGTCTTCTCCCTAAATCCCAATTCAGCCCCAGGTCCTGATGGTTTCCCAGGGTCTTTCTTTCAAAAATGCTGGCACATTGTGGGAGGAGATGTGTGCAAAGCCATCAGATTCTTTTTCCTGCACAATTGGATTCCCCATGGCTTCAACTCCAATTTTGTGGCTCTAATCCCAAAAACCCCCAATGCTGATTCTATAGCTAGCTACAGGCCCATTGCTCTGGCCAACTTTACATTCAAGATCATCACAAAGATTCTAAGTGACAGACTTGCTCTCATAGCCCCCAAAGTGATTTCAGACCAACAAAATGGTTTTATCAGGGGAAGAAGCATACACAGTTCCATTGGAGTCACCTCAGAATGTTTTAATATGATGGACAGAAAAAATTTTGGTGGTAATCTTGCCATTAAAATCGATATTGCAAAAGCTTTTGACACTATTGATTGGGGTTTCTTAGTTAAAGTCCTCAAGGCATATGGTTTCAGTGCAGTGTTTGTTAATTGGGTTCAGTGCATCCTCAACTCTGCAAAACTTTCCATCTTGATCAATGGAACTCCATGTGGATACTTCAGATGCACCAGAGGAGTCAGGCAAGGGGATCCCTTAAGCCCCATCCTATTTTGCCTAGCAGAAGAGGTCCTAAGTAGATCTTTAACTATGCATGCCAACAATGGGTTTCTCAAACCAATTTCCTCCCCAAAAGGCTGTACAGCTCCTACACATTCCTTATATGCTGATGATGTAATGATTTTCTGCAGAGGTGATAAAATAAACCTTAAAAATCTTCTCAGCATTCCAAATGAATACTCCAAGGCTTCTGGGCAACACATCAATTATCAGAAGAGCAGAATTTTCCTTGGAAAAGGAGCCCAACACAGAAAAGCTGAGATCACAAACATTCTGGGCATGACAGTGGGCAGCACCCCCTTTGTCTACTTGGGAGTTCCAATATTCAAAGGCAAACCTAAACTAACACACCTCCAGCCAATTGCAGACAAAGTCAGAATTAGACTACAAGGCTGGAAAGGGAAAGTGCTATCTTTTCCTGGAAGAGCAGAGCTAATTAAATCTGTGGCTGTCCCCATGTTGCTTCATTCTTTCATGGTCTATCTCTGGCCAATCAAGCTATGTAAAATGGTGTCTACCTGGCTTAAGAACTTTCTATGGACAGGGGATATAGCTAACAGAAAATTAGTTACAGTGGCATGGCATTCAGTTTGCAATCCTGAGCCTCATGGTGGTCTGGGAATAAGGGACACAAGGCAGGTCAACAGAGCAGGTATCCTCAAACATACCTGGGAAATCCTTCACAGTGACAATCAATGGAGCAACATGGTCAAAAAAGGTTCAATATACAGCACTCTAGAGTTGTTACCTCCTATCAGGTATCATCTATTTGGCCTGGTTTCAGATTAGCTCTTCAGGACATTGATGCTCAGGCCTGCTGGGTAGTTGGTAATGGTTGCAGTATTAATATCTGGTCAGATATATGGCTCACAGCTTCACCCATTCAATGCCCCCTGCTCTTTTAAGGAAGAAAAGCTGTCTAAACAGTTTCATTGACAATCGAAAATGGAATATTCCTGCTTGGTTCTCTCACCAATTCCCCTTCTTGACTGAGGAAATAAACTCCATCATCCTCCCTGTTACTTCCCAGGAGGATTAGCTCATCTGGCCTAAATCCCCTAAAGGAATCCTAACCTTTAAAGAGGCCTATCTCTTCTACAACAATAGCAGACCTGTTCAATGGGCATCTCAACTATGGCATAGATTCATACCTCCTAGAGTTTCTTGCCTGGTCTGGAAAATCATGCAAAACAAACTCCCAACGCAGGATAATTTACAAAAAAGAGGCATGATCATGGTTCCTAGATGTGAAATCTGCAAGTCCAACATGGATAATGCAGAACATATTTTCATCAAATGCCCTTTTGCTCAACTTCTATGGCAGTGGTTGGTTGATGTTTTCCTTATAACCATTTCTGTCCCTCAAAATCTCCCAAATTTATGGAGATTTATATGCACAGTCAAGCTCAGCCCTCAACTCCAGAATCTATGGATAAGTGGATGTCTTCTGACTTTTCACTTAATTTGGGAAGCCAGAAATAATGCAACCTTCTCTAAAAAGAAAGTTGTGATTTCCTCCACTCTTCATCATCTTAAAGGCTGGCTAAGGGACCTCACCCCCCTCATGAATGGATGCATGAAAAATACCATGATGGACTTCACCATCATCAACAACTTGGGAGTAAAAGGCAGAGGTAGTACAGCCCCCAGAATTATTGAAGTCAATTGGGTCCCCCCACATCATAGTTAGATCAAAAGTAACACAGATGGCATGGCATTGGGAGCCCCTGGTGTGGCAGCCATAGGAGGAATTTTTAGAAACTACAGGGGCTTCTCCAAGGGGTGTTTTTGCAAAAATATTGGCATTCAAAATGCTTTCTTTGCTGAGCTCACGGCTTTCATCACTGCAGTCAATTTGGCTTGGCAGAATAATTGGTTAAGAGTGTGGTTTGAGTTAGACTCTAAGTCTGTGGTGGACTGCATTCAAAACCAAGGTTTCAAACCTCCTTGGCAACTCATCAATAGCTGGGCCAACTGCCAATACCAGCTCAAACACATGCAGCATCACATATCTCATGTTTACAGGGAAGGCAACCAAGCAGCAGATTTTCTATCAAAAATGGGTCTAAATCATATGGACCTCCAATGGTGGAATGCATACCCCCAGCAATTAAATGCAACTCTGGCCCATGACTATGCAAATCTTCCTAACTACAGATTCAAATAAAGGAGATTTTACTCTTTTGATGTTCAGAATTATGCTAGTCATCTCTTTGCAAGCATTTCATCAAACATGTGGTGATCCAAAATGTGTCGATGGCAAGAAGACTAGCAACATCATCATTACTATGCTATGCTCTCCCATGCATGATAGAAATATAAAGACTGGAGCAGTTAGGAACACTTACCAAGTTTGCTGGCACTTCACACGAGCAAAGAAATGCTCAGTTGCTGCAGCCTCTCAGCTCTAGCATAGGAATCCTCACAGTGATCCTCCAAAGAAGAAGGTGACCCGTTCTCTAACTCCCAGTGTCGATCTTCAGCATTTCAAACACAGGTTATATAAAGATAGAAACAAAAAACCGATTTGGACAAGCTTCACCACCCTCTCAGCCGACAGACCTCCGAATTGGGAACTGAACAAGCACCTGTTTTTTGTGATTTGTAATATGAATAAATTGTTTAGAGTACTTATGTTTCATAACACAAGTCCTACAAGCAATTTATCTATTTTTCATTCTTATTCTTGTATGTGGTTTTTTGGGTCTCTGGGGAAGGCCGAATTGTTTCCCCCCCTCCTGTATACTTTTTGGTTATTAATGTTATGTGTCTAGCCTTGGTTGGCTAGTTTTTTTTAAAAAAAAAACCCTAAACCCTAAACCCTAAACCCTAAAACCCTAAACCCTAAAACCCTAAACCCTAAACCCTTTGAAAACCCTTTGAAAACCCTTTGAAAACCCTAAACCCTAAACCCTTTGAAAACCCTAAACCCTAAACCCTTTGAAAACCCTAAACCCTTTGAAAACCCTAAACCCTAAACCCTAAGCCCTAAGCCCTAAGCCCTAAGCCCTAATGTGAACACTCCAATCCACGACTCTCGTGCGAATACTGATTTTCTTTAAGCATCCTGCATTTAATCATGAATCATCATACATGTAGAAAGACTGATAGGAAAGACTCCAATTTTGGACGCGTTGGGAGTCTAAGATAACCCTTGTTGCCTCTTCGCTTACTAGGACGGTCAGGTCGCGGGGTGCGGGGCAGCGCCCCGTTAGAAAATTTGGTTTTTTCCGAGCGCTCCTACGCATTTTTTATGAGCCAGCCGCACCCCCCTGTCGCACGCCCAACCGTACGGCTACCTGCCAGCCGTACCGCTGGCACACCCCTGTCGCACGCCCCAGCCGCACCCCATGCGGCTACCCCTGCGGTTGGCCTCTTTTGGAGCGTTTTTTGGCGAAAATGTTGCTATAAATAGGACCCTTGGGATCCCATTTTGGGATCATCAACATTCAATAGTATTTTTAGTAAGTGGGAACTCTGCCAAAGTCTGGAGAAAGTCTTTTTTTAGAGAAATTCTGAGAGAGAAGGCTAGTGAGAGAGAAGGCTAGTTAGTGAGAGAAAGCTTTAGAGAGAGAAAGTTCTAGAGAGAGAAGGAAGGCAAGGCAAGGCTCTCCTATCTTCTCCAAGCGCAGCAGGTATAACTTTCTACCACTTCTCTAAATTTCGATATTGCATTTTTAATACAGAAAATTAGATAACTTGCAAAGAAGTTCACTGCTTTCAAATAAATCCTTTCTAAGTTTTACAAGAAAACTAAAATCCGTTTTGACACGTTTTCAAAACAAACAAAAATACAAAAATAGTTTCCAAAAGAATGGAACTACGAGACTCTGATTTCATTCTACGAATGAATACGTAGGCGCTCGCAAAGCTCGAGTCTGATTTCAAAAATATTGTTTTAAACTAAATTTATCCGGAAAGGATTATTCTGAAAACAATTCGAACTACTTGCAAGATATCTAAAATAGGAATTAGATGCATGATCCATTAAGAGACCGAAAGGGCGAATTGGGTGCCTAACACCTTCCCAATTCGTAACGTAGTTCCCGAACCCTAACAAAGTCAATTTTCAAAATAAATCTCTGGTTTCAAACGTATGAAAGATAATTCGTCTTCGAATTGTCCTTCGTACGATCTTTTGTTTGTTTTCTCGTAAAACAAACTGGCGACTCTACAAAACACGTTTTTTTAAAGAAAACCGAGAACGAGGACTTTTCTTTCTCTCGGGTCTCGCGGGTCCGGATTCTCACAGTGGCGACTCTGCTGGGGACATCGAGAACTAAGCTCTATTATAATGGATCATATATTTAATTCCTATTATTTAGATATAGGGTTACAAGCCTTAGTTTTAGGATAACATAGAAGCGATCTAGGAGGATACCCTGATACCTTTATTTGCTAATTATGTGAGGAAAATCTTTTTCATAATTAAAATTGTGTAAATTATCATAACAAATCCTAAAGCATTGATCAATAATGAACCACCAGATTGTTCTTTTGCACACACTCACGTCTTATCATGCATTTTCACGAGTGTGAATTTACCCTATCAACCTCGGGACCAGAGTCGTGATTAGGCCGTGGACTTGCGGGTCTGCACTAGCCGAAAGCGCCTGGGACCACTCTCCTTGGCCAAGTACTTACCGAGGTATATAGAGTGACGAGAACACTCACGTACCCGGGACGTATATCAAAAGGTCCTTACACGTACCTGCGCTCTTGAGGTATATCGTAAGACCTGCCAAATAGGAGGGAGCCTTAAACCTTACCCTCTTCAACCACGCTTGCATATAGGGGAGTCAGCTTAGAACACAAAGATTTTCTGCATGGTTATAATGACCAACAGTCGTGAGAATCTAATGAGCGAAAGCCCTGATTCCATGAACAAAGCAACTCATGAGGAGAGAACTTCCCGTGTTTTCAAATGATTTTTCTGAAAACTTTTTTTAAAATGATTTCCCAAAAACTATAGACGGTCAGGGAACCCATGGAATTCTATTCCTACCCTACTGCTATACGGGACTCTCAAGTTGTCGCCGTTGGTCTGTTTTCGATCTCACCTAAAGAAAACTTTTTGTGTGTTTACTTTCGTCCCGATCGATGTATTTCTGGATAAGGTCCGGCAATTTTTAAATGATATATTGTTGTTGTTTTTCGGGGAAATGCTTGCAACCGAATTTGTCCTTTTCTCCCGCGTCAGATATTCATTCCATCCTAGCCTTTGCGTACGCTGGAAGAGATAGCACCGGGCCACTTGTCGTAATCAAAGGTTTCAGTTGGGTTATTGCAAGAACCGGAAAGGATCGAATTTGGGAAATTGAGTTTCTTCGAAAAGAGATGGGGCATCAATAGATTACACCGGATCAGGGAACTGCGAAATTGCCATCCACTACGAAAAATTCACTATTGGGTCCCTATTTCCCAAACACTGGAGTACCTTCAACCACTGGGAAAAATCACCTAGATGAAAAGTGCGGGACCGATCCGTGGAAATTATTTGAATTAGCCGATTCATCGAAATCATTGGACTTGGTGCAAGCAATCCAAATACTGAATCAGAAATTAAGTGAGACAATAACCGATCATCAAATGACGAAAGTTCGCCTGGAAAAATTGTCAAAATCCGAAACATTGAAAGAAATGATCGAGGAAGAGCTCAAAAGATCATTACAAGATTCTGAACGAAAAGACCAGGCTATTGAGCAACTGAGAAAGGAGAAAGATGCTATGGAAATTCAGAGGGATTATTTTGCTAAAGAGACAGTAAAACTGCATGAGGAGATTTTTTGCTTGGAAAAGGTAGTCGTTAAACAAAAGAATCAGTTGGAAGAAATGGGGTATATCTCAGACACTGATCAACCAGGTCCGTACCTACGCATCGAACCTACCCCACCTACACCATCAAGCTACCCATCAAGTCAGGAACAAATGAATGACTTTGAATCTATCTCAACCTATTCATCAAATCCAGAATATCTTCCCCAAGAGGCCAACAATAATCCGAAGCCAACGCCAGAGAATTTCACTAACCCATTCAAAATCACCTCTGCAATTGCGCACCCATATCCATATTCATCAAGCACACCAGGCTCACCCATGTTCAATTTATCCTCACTCCAAATACCACATGACTCGAAAAGCCATTTATCGATTCCTCTCAGTCCTTGTGCCACGAAACATGCTCCGAGATATAAATGCACCAACAACAGGGGATTTAACCGAGTCAGATCTGCAAAAAGGGATTTCTCACAATTACCAGGGTCATTAAGTAAGGTATACAAGCAGCTGAAGGATGAAGGGATGATCTATCCACTAAACCCGCGACCTATACCAAATCCAGTCCGTTCTAGTTGGAATCTTAATGAAAGATGTGAATACCACCAAGGTATAGGTCACACAACAGATGATTGCAAAGCTCTTCGGCACACCATTCAGGACCTTATCGAAGCAGGAAAGATACCAGACCCGTCTCGTCTAAACCGTCAGAATTTGAAGATTGGTAACTAGAGATTGAAGATTTGTAATCAGTGATCGAGAATTTGAAAATAGTTATTAAAGATTTATCACTTGTAAATCATGAACTACGGAGACCTGCGCCCCATGAGTAAAGGCAAAAGTAAAAAGATCTTTAAGTATACTATTCGGGGAAACGTAGGCAACCTGAATATCAGGCCCGGTCTATTCATTGTAATAATATTCACTCATTTGGACGCAAGAAGAAAGGCAGAAAGAGATTTTCCATACATCAAAAGTTCTTTCGTACAAGATAACCTACATCAGTTCTTACATATATTTTACCTACCTAATCCTAGAAAGCTTTCATAAAGAAGCTGCCTACCACACCTAACCTAACCGTCATCAGCAGAATACAAGATCCTATCTCGATCCATGGTCTGATACGAAGCAAGCACTATCTCATCAGTCACCGGTGAATCTGCAAACCGAAACCACCTCATCATCATAGGCTCATGCTCAATGGTCTGCCGAACTCGACGCCAAATATGTAGCACGGTATCAGAACGGGTCACCTGGGTAATGCCAACCTCTCCTCCATGAAATCGCCGAACAAAGCGGGTAGACCAAAGACCTCGTAGGGTCGTCTCTAGTCTCGGGGTAATAGGAAGAGCGATCGAAGAAAAGTCTCTCAGCGGAAGGGTATACTCAGGGGAACACCGAACTGCCTCGTCAGCCGTCCGGGGATGTAGAATGATGTCTCTCTCAAACCACGAAACCGAAGGTAGTTCTGCCCACCCATACTCATGATCATGGTCCTCATACGCCACCATGGAACCTCCCAACGAATCGAAGAAGAGGACTCAGAAAACCGAACAGCCCAATGATATGATGACAGACGATGAATCTGGGCGTAATCAGGACGCTGGAAGAAGTACCGAGAATCCCAGGGAAGCCGAGTCTCCAGATACCGAAACCTCTCAGTAACCCACATGTACAGTAGATATGGGCTACCTCGAAATGACTAAGTCGAGACTGAACCACGGCATCCAAACCATTCAGTGTCTCCGCCAGTAAGATGGGAGTCACCAAATGGTCGCGTCTAGCCTCAGATACAACTCGGATAATCAGAGGGTCTACCAGAATAGCATCATCGGTAACCAAAAGCATCTGAGAAAAAGCAAAAATCATACAAGCAGAAGTCCGACCTGAATAGTAAGCCGGGTCGTCGCCATGATGAAGGAAAAAGTCTGCCAAGTGACGCAGATGGAGTCGACCGTCGACTATCATAGGCCGGCACTCACTCTCCCGCAGACCCAGAAACTCCGCCAGCATAACACGAGGACTCCTAGCATCTCGCAAGGAAGCCAGTGGCCATGAAACATCCTGCCGCATCAGTAGTGTGAACTCCTCAATCGTCAGACACAACTCGTCTAAACCGATGCGGAAACAGTGGTCCTCAGGATCCCAGAACTCAGTAATACCAAGCAAAAAAGAAAAATTGATGTCATGAGAACACCAACGATGAAGGTGGCTCAGATCGCCCCAGTTGAGACCACTGTCGGCCTCAGCCACGAACACGAAATCAGACAAAAGGGAGAAAGAAGCGTGGGTATGAAAGGTAGACATGGTAATAGAGAAAGAAGAAGCTATAGGGTGAATAGTGACTTTGATGATGGAAAAAAGGACAAATTCGCGCTCTATTTATAGTATAACTGCACATGCCAACCGCACGGTTGGGCCTCAACCGTACGGCTGGCTGGCTAACCGTGCGGCTGGCTCCCAACCGTACGGCTACCTCGTGCGGGTGGGGCATACGGTTGGCTCTCCCCCTTTGGTTAAAATCTTCCTTTTTTTCAAATCTTCTTTACAATACATCATGATACGAATATTGCCAGACTTGGTTCAGGAAGAACGATCCATCATAGCATGCATATATATTTGATAATTACTTGCCAACATATGTACTTAACCATTTTTCGCAATTTAACTTGATTACACTTAATCGCATTTTTTCAACGCGTGCCGTTAACTCTTGTATAATTAAATAGGTAATAATTTCGCCACCACATAATCATTTTTCAATTGCACTCACAAATAACATTCCCATCACATCACACGCAAACATATTTTCAAAACAACCATAAATATTTTATTCATAAATTAAGCCGATCACACTGATAAACCAACATTTTTTCTTAACAAACAAATTAACTAACAAAGTTTTTTGCTAAAACCAAAACGTAACTTAATTAACAACTTAATAAAATGTTTTTTTGATAAAACCTAACAAAACGCCGAGTCATCAGCACTATCAACGCTGAGGAGAAGGAGGAGGATCCATCGTCCGCGGGCGCTTCGCTTCTGTCTCTCTAGCACCCTCCGCTGGACTCTCTGAAACCGTGTGACCTGCACCCAGATGAGAAGGAGCAAGCCGAGAGGTGTGCCTCGACTGCTGGACCGACTGAGAAGGAGCCGCCGATCGGGACCGCGAACGTAACGGATGGTAGGTAGCAGTCATATCGCCCGCCAAACGTCTGCTGTACCGCCCCATGTACTCCGTCGGGAAAGGAGCCGCAAACGTCAGCAGTCCGTACATGTTGAAGTAGCTCCTCAGTAACTCAGCTACCTCGCGAAGAAGGAATGAGCCCCTCTGTCAAAACCAAAATTACCAATCAGTAACATTCATCAACGCATATACTCAACTGTTTAAAAAGAAACCTTACCTCCTCGCCCGAGACGTGTGCTAAGGCCCCCATCCGCTCATCGCCCTCAGGTATGTCAGGGATCCGGTACTGCTTGGGTAGACCGAAATCCAAGTAAGGGATATCCCGAGGGTACTCCGGGATCGAGTATGACGCCAACGCCCCACCCGCAGGAGCCTGTAACGGACCAGCTCCGCCAGCGCCGCCTACCGGGGGTATGTCCTCCCCGGTATCCTCTCCCGTCTCCGACTCGGGCGCCACCGCCTTCCCTTTCCTTTTGTCGCCACCTTCACCCACCAGAGTCTGGCCTATGCCTGCTTCCGCCCCTAACTGCGCCTCCCTCTCTCCTAGCTCCCGGAAGACTATCCCATGGGCCGCACCTGATGATGGGGTCGACAGAGAGTACGGCCTCAATCCCACCGACTCGGCACCAGGCGACCCGACAGGCGTACGCAGCAACGGCGAGAAGGACACATGATGAACCCAATCCATGTCACCCGGCCCATACACGGGTGATGATCCCGACATCGACCCACGTCCCCCGGGTGTCTGCGCCGACTCCAGCATCTGCCGTATATCCTCTGACGACAACTGCGGTGTCCTCCCCATGGCCGGTGAGATAGGCGGCCTCGACACGGGACTCCGCCCTCCGACCGGACTCCTCCCGCCCCTAGTCGCCCTACCTCGTCCAGGCGAAACCGTGGCAATCAGCTCCTCCCCTACTCCCCCGCCGGGCCCTATTGGGGGTGCCCCACCGTTGCCCCCTCCCAACGGAACCTCCTCCGAACCCTCGTCATCCTCCTTCTCCACCTGCGGCGGCTCCACGTCCCTCTCGCCATGCGGATCCTCATCATCTGAATCTGCAATCCCCTTGGCCCTCCGGTTCGGCGTCGGTGCGGGCTGCTGTGGGACCCGCTGCGAGATGTACAACTGCCCCCAGATATGCATCGGGTCTCCCCCGAGGGCCGCATACCTCGCATATATCACCCTGCCTCGCACCCCCTTCATCTCCCTCATCAGGTACCGGTGCGCAAACGTCCCGTACTCCCCCTCCACCAACAGACCCTCCATCGGGACGCCTCCCAGGAATAGAGCCCTCTCCTCCGCAGTCAGCATGACCGGCCGCCTCATCGCCACTGGGGGCCATGCCGGAACCCGGAATCCCAACCTAGGAGTATGCTGCCGCACCACGCGCTCCCCCAGGTAGAACGCCGCGCCATACTCATGCACGAATAAACGCCTCGAACGCGCCGCAGCCAACGCATCCGCATACCCCCACTGCTGCGTCACGTATACCGGCCATGGGCTCCACTGAACCTGCCACGTCAAACATACACCAAGAATAACTTCACTGTTCTTTTTCAGAAGTAATTTAAATTTCATTAATTTAATTTCATACCTGGTCAAGCTGTAGCCCAGAAACGTCGCCTGCACTGACGTCCGGGGTCAGATATCGATACACCCCAACTATGTTCCCGCTGTAGTATCGTCGGAAAAGCGGGAACTCATCTGCGAAAGTCGGGTGCAGATGGATCTGACCAATACCCTGGTGGGTATGCACAATAAACCACATCTGTCACAAATCATCATACTTGTTAAAATTATAGAACCGGCATTCTTTTAATAAATCACGGTTTTTTTCCAAATACAGTGAGGGTTTAAATTATTACTTACCTTCCAAAGCGTGACCAACCCACGGTGGTTCAGCTCCATGTGACGGCACACCAGGTCCATCGACTCATACAGCACCGCCAGTATGTATCCTCCCCAGGCAAAAGTGTACAACTGGTCGAAGAACCGCAGATAAGCCAGCCACCATAACCGTAGGTTGTCGCCGCCCCGCGCATAGAAGAAGTCATGCAGCACGAGCAGCAGAAAGCATCGGGATAGCTGCCGCACCTCCTGGCGTGTCATCGGACCATCGCCGAACCTCCCACTCTCGGCCTCGATATGCTGCACCATCGCCGTATGGGGTATCCCATCCGCCACAATCCTGCTAGGCCTCCATCCTAGTGCCGCTCCCATACCATCTAGAGTAATGCGTACGCGGGGGTTAGGCACCAGAGCCTCCCCCCGAAAGGCAGCCCTGTCAGCACGAACACATCCTCCGGTGTCAACGTCATCTCCCCCCAACTCCAGTGGAATGTGTGCGTCGTGTCCCACCATCTCTCCCCTAACACCGTCGGAAGGCTCACTGATCGCTGGAACTCTCCGCCTGGCAGCACCTCGATAAACCTCCCGAATGGGGTCGCACTCAGATATGCTCTCACCAGTGGCGGAAGCTGATCTCGAAGCTCAGGCGCAGCGCGCGTGATGCCACGGCAACGTCCGATCCTCTGTTACATCACGGATTTTAATAAGGCTCACTAACAAACTTTTTTCAAAAATAAATAATGTTGAGTATATATCTATTATGGCAAGTAATTATTAAATTTATCACATTTCATGCATATCTCTTCATTTGCATCTTTTTCAAAAAAATCACATAATTTGAAATACTAGAATTAGAGCATACCCTAGTCCGGCGGCGGATCTCGTGTGCCGCAGGCTCCATCAACAGCCACTCTCGCCCCTCTCCCGGCGAGATCAAGGGTACGTCCCGGTACATCGCCCGCTGTAGCGATCCGTCTACCCCCAGTGGCCCCTCCCAGGCCACACCCTCCCAGTCGTCATGATGTGGCGCGCAGATCAGGCGCCCATCCATCATCGCAGTGATCGACTCTACCTCGTCCCCCGGGAGTAGCTCCGGCGCCTCCCCTCCCTCTGGTGGGCCTCCCATCATCATGTACACGAAGATCGAAAGTAGTCTCGCAAATGCCATCGCTCACACTCACTAAATGTTTTTGAAAAATCAGATATTTATATGCTAGAGAGAAAGATCGCAGGAAGAAGTGACGAAAATGCTTTGAACGGGCCACTATTTATAGATCATAGGGGCCAGCCGCAGGCTAGCCAACCGTACAGCTAGCCCCCAACCGTGCGGTTGGCTGCCAGCCGTACGGCTGGGGGTCAAACCCTGCGGCTACCTCGTGTGGCTACCCCGTGCGGCTACCACCAATCGCACGCCCTAACCGCACACCCTGCGGTTACCCCATGCGGCTACCCTCATTTTTTTGACCAGTTTGAAAAAAAAAAAAAAAAAAAAAAAAAAAAAAAAAAAACGGGGGGTGGGGACAGACTCTGAATCAACTCTTCCCAAGACACAAGAGGACCAAGATTCACACACGCACGCACGAGATGACTAATCAATGCCCGAAGTTTGACACTTTAAAGTCTGTGGAGGAACCAAAATTCAATAGGATGGATCCATTGTCCGGAAGGCTCGAATCTGATTAATAAACAGGGAAGGTGTAAAAGAGGAATCGGGTACCAGAAAAAATTGAAAAAGTAGAAAAGGGAAAATCCCGTTGGTCCAAGAGAGGAAAAAGTGAGATAAACAGAAATGAAGGAAATTGACAGGGAGAGCCACACTAAGTGTGACAGCTGTGCCAAAAGGCGGAGGGCTACATCTTAGGTGAGTAAGGCTCCTGTTTTGGAAAAATCCGCGAAAGAAAAAGCAAGGAAAATTCGAAAGCCCAAAAAATATAAGGCCGGATAATCAAAAGAGGGAGCAATAAGGGTATCGAAAAACAGAAAACGATACAGGACCATCATCTTCCCTGTGAAAAAAATCAGAGGATAGCTTGAAGGCTATTGAGAATTCCAGACGAATTTCCATCCCCATGACCAAAGAGAAGAAAACTGAGGGTAGAGAGATGCCAAATCCCAAAAATCCATGCACAGCGGTCCGAAAGTTGCTGCAAAAAAAGTTGATTCAGAAGTCCGATTCCCAATAAAGGCCAAAACTGAGGGTAGAAAGGAAAGGAACGAAAAGCACTTCCCTCCGCAAGCAATTCTCTCTAACATATCTTTTTTCGGAAAATCAAACAAGGTAGTATCTGAGTAATAGAATCATGGCAACAAGGCAGTAGAAGGGAATTTTTCGAATTCCTGAAAAGATAGGAATTCTTCGCATTCCCCACGATGGGAATTTTTTGAAACCCCTTTCCCCAAGAAAAATAACGACTCCACGTGTTCCCCAAGAAGGGAATTTTTCGAATTCAAAAGATAGGAATTCTTCGCATTCCCCACGATGGGAACGAAACCCCTTTCCCCAGAAGGGAAATAACGACTCCACGTGTTCCCCAAGAAGGGAATTTTTCGAATTTCTGAAAAGATAGGAATTCTTCGCATTCCCCACGATGGGAATTTTTTCGAAACCCCTTTCCCCAAGAAGGGAAATAACGACTCCACGTGTTCCCCAAGAAGGGAATTTTTCGAATTTTTGAAAAGATAGGAATTCTTCGCATTCCCCACGATGGGAATTTTTTCGAAACCCCTTTCCCCAAGAAGGGAAATAACGACTCCACGTGTTCCCCAAGAAGGGAATTTTTCGAATTCCTGAAAAGATAGGAATTCTTCGCATTCCCCACGATGGGAATTTCTCCGAAACCCCTTTCCCCAAGAAGGGAAATAACGACTCCACGTGTTCCCCAAGAAGGGAATTTTCTTCAGGATTCTTCAAAGTAAGAATTCTTCGCATTCCCCACGATGGGAATTTTCTCCGATCCCCTTTCCCCATGAAGGGAAATAACCTTTACCGCGCATTCCCCAATGAAGGGAATAACTTTATCCACACATTCCCCACGAAAGGAATCTGATTCACATTTCTCCCAAAGATGGAAATTTCTCTTAGTACCACACCCCACGAAAGGATACACCACAAGACCAAGAGTATTCTCTCACTTCTCCCTAAGAAATGGGAAAACTTCAAGAACACTCATTTTCCACCACGATCATTTGGATTCGGTAAAATGCCAAGCCCCTTGTGTAGTCCTACACACTGAGGGTGGTGTGCCACTGAGGGTAATGAATCACTGAGGGTAGATGGAAGAAAAGGTTGATGTATCGTGTCGCCCGGCCAAAAGGAAAGGGGCAATTTTGGGTTGCATCACGTGAAGCACAAAGAATCCACATGCCAGGAAGGGTATACTCTGATTCACCCGAGAGTCGTGAATCGTTGTCTTCTTATCATCCCGGTATTCTTGGGGACAAGAATCCCGGGACGAGAGGGTCTGTGAACACCCCAATCCACGACTCTCGTGCGAATACTGATTTTCTTTAAGCATCCTGCATTTAATCATGAATCATCATACATGTAGAAAGACTGATAGGAAAGACTCCAATTTTGGACGAGTTGGGAGTCTAAGATAACCCTTATTGCCTCTTCGCTTACTAGGACGGTCAGGTCGCGGGGTGCGGGGCAGCGCCCCGTTAGAAAATTTGGTTTTTTCCGAGCGCTCCTGCGCATTTTTTATGAGCCAGCCGCACCCCCCTGTCGCACGCCCAACCGTACGGCTACCTGCCAACCGTACGGTTGGCACATGTCCAGCCGCACCCCCTAACCGCACGCCCAACCGTACGGCTACCTGCCAGCCGTACCGCTGGCACACCCCTGTCGCACGCCCCAGCCGCACCCCATGCGGCTACCCCTGCGGTTGGCCTCTTTTGGAGCGTTTTTTGGCGGAAAAGTTGCTATAAATAGGACCCTTGGGATCCCATTTTGGGATCATCAACATTCAATAGTATTTTTAGTAAGTGGGAACTCTGCCAAAGTCTGGAGAAAGTCTTTTTTTAGAGAAATTCTGAGAGAGAAGGCTAGTTAGTGAGAGAAAGCTTTAGAGAGAGAAAGTTCTAGAGAGAGAAGGAAGGCAAGGCAAGGCAAGGCAAGGCTCTCCTATCTTCTCCAAGCGCAGCAGGTATAACTTTCTACCACTTCTCTAAATTTCGATATTGCATTTTTAATACAGAAAATTAGATAACTTGCAAAGAAGTTCACTGCTTTCAAATAAATCCTTTCTAAGTTTTACAAGAAAACTAAAATCCGTTTTGACACGTTTTCAAAACAAACAAAAATACAAAAACAGTTTCCAAAAGAATGGAACTACGAGACTCTGATTTCATTCTACGAATGAATACGTAGGCGCTCGCAAAGCTCGAGTCTGATTTCAAAAATATTGTTTTAAACTAAATTTATCCGGAAAGGATTATTCTGAAAACAATTCGAACTACTTGCAAGATATCTAAAATAGGAATTAGATGCATGATCCATTAAGAGACCGAAAGGGCGAATTGGGTGCCTAACACCTTCCCAATTCGTAACGTAGTTCCCGAACCCTAACAAAGTCAATTTTCAAAATAAATCTCTGGTTTCAAACGTATGAAAGATAATTCGTCTTCGAATTGTCCTTCGTACGATCTTTTGTTTGTTTTCTCGTAAAACAAACTGGCGACTCTATAAAACACGTTTTTTTAAAGAAAACCGAGAACGAGGACTTTTCTTTCTCTCGGGTCTCGCTGGTCCGGATTCTCACAGTTACGAATTGGGAAGGTG
This sequence comes from Lonicera japonica, assembly GCA_021464415.1. NCBI lineage: Eukaryota > Viridiplantae > Streptophyta > Magnoliopsida > Dipsacales > Caprifoliaceae > Lonicera > Lonicera japonica. Next base: position 97,064 of record CM038470.1, on the reverse strand, counting down.
TTAGGCACCCAATTCGCCCTTTCGGTCTCTTAATGGATCATGCATCTAATTCCTATTTTAGATATCTTGCAAGTAGTTCGAATTGTTTTCAGAATAGTCCTTTTCGGATAAATTTAGTTTAAAACAATATTTTGAGATCAGACTCGAGCTTTGCGAGCGCCTACGTATTCATTCATAGAATGAAATCAGAGTCTCGTAGTTCCTTTCTTTGGAAACTATTTTTGTTTTTGTTGGTTTTGAAAACGTGTCAAAACGAATTTTAATTTTCTTGTAAAACTTAGAATGGACTAGTTTAGAAAACAGTGAACTTCTTTGCAAGTTATTTAATTTTCTGTATTAAAAATGCAATGTCGAAATTTAGAGAAGTGGTAGAAAGTTATACCTGCTGTGCTTGGAGAAGATAGGAGAGCCTTGCCTTGCCTTCCTTCTCTCTCTAGAACTTTCTCTCTCTAAAGCTTTGTCTCACTAACTTCCTCTCACTAGCCTTCTCTCTTACTAGCCTTCTCTCTCAGAATTTCTCTAAAAAATGACTTTCTCCAGACTTTGGCAGAGTTCTCACTTACTAAAAATACTATGTTCCCGCTGTAGTATCGTCGAAAAAGCGGGAACTCATCTGCGAAAGTCGGGTGCAGGTGGATCTGACCAATACCCTGGTGGGTATGCACCATAAACCACATCTGTCACAAATCATCATACTTGTTAAAATTATAGAACCGGCATTCTTTTAATAAATCACGGGTTTTTTCCAAATACAGTGAGGGTTTAAATTATTACTTACCTCCCAAAGCGTGACCAACCCACCGTGGTTCAGCTCCATGTGACGGCACACCAGGTCCATCGACTCATACAGCACCGCCAGTACGTATCCTCCCCAGGCAAAAGTGTACAACTGGTCGAAGAACCGCAGATAAGGCAGCCACCATAACCGTAGGTTGTCGTCGCCCCGCGCATAGAAGAAGTCATGCAGCACAAGCAGCAGAAAGCATCGGGATAGCTGCCGCACCTCCTGGCGTGTCATCGGACCATCGCCAAACCTCCCACTCTCGGCCTCGATATGCTGCACCATCGCCGTATGGGGTATCCCATCCGCCACAATCCTGCTAGGCCTCCATCCTAGTGCCGCTCCCATACCATCTAGAGTAATGCGTACGCGGGGTTAGGCACCAGAGCCTCCCCCCCGAAAGGCAGCCCTGTCAGCACGAACACATCCTCCGGTGTCAACGTCATTTCCCCCCAACTCCAGTGGAATGTGTGCGTCGTGTCCCACCATCTCTCCCCTAACACCGTCGGAAGGCTCACTGATCGCTGGAACTCTCCGCCTGGCAGCACCTCGATAAATCGTCCGAATGGGGTCGCACTCAAGTATGCTCTCACCAGAGGCGGAAGCTGATCTCGAAGCTCAGGCGCGGCGCGCGTGATGCCACGGCAACGTCCGATCCTCTGTTACATCACCGATTTTTATAAGGCTCACTAACAAACTTTTTTCAAAAATAAATAATGTTGAGTATATATCTATTATGGCAAGTAATTATTAAATTTATCACATTTCATGCATATCTCTTCATTTGCATCTTTTTCAAAAAAAAAATCACATAATTTGAAATACTAGAATTAGAGCATACCCTAGTCCGGCGGCGGATCTCGTGTGGCGCAGGCTCCATCAACAGCCACTCTCGTCCCTCTCCCGGCGAGATCAAGGGTACGTCCCGGTACATCGCCCGCTGTAGCGATCCGTCTGCCCCCAGTGGCCCCTCCCAGGCCACACCCTCCCAGTCGTCATGATGTGGCGCGCAGATCAGGCGCCCATCCATCATCGCAGTGATCAACTCTACCTCGTCCCCCGGGAGTAGCTCCGGTGCCTCCCCTCCCTCTGGTGGGCCTCCCATCATCATGTACACGAAGATCGAAAGTAGTCTCGCAAATGCCATCACTCACACTCACTAAATGTTTTTGAAAAATCAGATATTAATATGCTAGAGAGAAAGATTGCAAGAAGAAGTGACGAAAATGCTTTGAACGGGCCACTATTTATAGATCATAGGGGCCAGCCGCAGGCTAGCCAACCGTACGGCTAGCCCCCAACCGTGCGGTTGGCTGCTAGCCGTACGGCTGGGGGGTCAAACCCTGCGGCTACCTCGTGCGGCTACCACCAACCGCACGCCCTAGCCGCACACCCTGCGGTTACCCCATGCGGCTACCCTCATTTTTTTTGACCAGTTTGAAAAAAAAAAAAAAAAAAAAAACGGGGGGTGGGGACAGACTCTGAATCAACTCTTCCCAAGACACAAGAGGACCAAGACTCACACACGCACGCACGAGATGACTAATCAATGCCCGAAGTTTGACACTTTAAAGTCTGTGGAGGAACCAAAATTCAATAGGATGGATCCATTGTCCGGAAGGCTCGAATCTGATTAATAAACAGGGAAGGTGTAAAAGAGGAATCGGGTACCAGAAAAAATTGAAAAAGTAGAAAAGGGAAAATCCCGTTGGTCCGAGAAAGGAAAAAGTGAGAAAAAAGAAAAAACAGAAATGAAGGAAATTGACAGGGAGAGCCACACTAAGAGTGACAGCTGTGCCAAAAGGCGGAGGGCTACATCTTAGGTGAGTAAGGCTCCTGTTTTGGAAAAATCCGCGAAAGAAAAAGCAAGGAAAATCCGAAAGCCAAAATATAGGGCCGGATAATCAAAAGAGGGAGCAATAAGGGTATCGAAAAACAGAAAGCGATACAGGACCAGCATCTTCCCTGTGAAAAAATCAGAGGGTAGCTTGAAGGCTATTGAGAATTCCAGACGAATTTTCATCCCCAGGACCAAAGAGAAGAGAACTGAGGGTAGAGAGATGCCAAATCCCAAAAATCCATGCACAGCGGTCCGAAAGTTGCTGCAAAAAAAGTTGATTCAGAAGTCTGATTCCCAATAAAGGTCAAAACTGAGGGTAGGAAAGGAAAAGAAAAAGGCACTTCCCCTCGCAAGCAATTCTCTCTAACATATCTTTTTTCGGAAAATCAAACAAGGCAGTGTCTGAGTAACCATGGCAGCGAGACAGTAGAAGGGAATTTTTTCGAATTCCTGAAAAGATAGGAATTCTTCGCATTCCCCACGATGGGAATTTTTCGAAACCCCTTTCCCCAAGAAGGGAAATAACGACTCCACGTGTTCCCCAAGAAGGGAATTTCTCGAATTCCTGAAAAGATAAGAATTCTTCGCATTCCCCACGATGGGAATTTTTCCGAAACCCCTTTCCCCAAAAAGGGAAATAACGACTCCACGTGTTCCCCAAGAAGGGAATTTTTTCGAATTCCTGGAAAGATAGGAATTCTTCGCATTCCCCACAATGGGAATTTTTCTGAAACCCCTTTCCCCAAGAAGGGAAATAACGACTCCACATGTTCCCCAAGAAGGGAATTTTTCGAATTCCTGAAAAGATAGGAATTCTTCGCATTCCCCACGATGGGAATTTTTTCGAAACCCCTTTCCCCAAGAAGGGAAATAACGACTCCACGTGTTCCCCAAGAAGGGAATTTTTCGAATTCCTGAAAAGATAGGAATTCTTCGCATTCCCCACGATGGGAATTTTTCCGAAACCCCTTTCCCCAAGAAGGGAAATAACGACTCCACGTGTTCCCCAAGAAGGGAATTTTTTGAATTCCTGAAAAGATAGGAATTCTTCGCATTCCCCATGATGGGAATTTTTCCGAAACCCCTTTCCCCAAGAAGGGAAATAACGACTCCACGTGTTCCCCAAGAAGGGAATTTTTTGAATTCCTGAAAAGATAGGAATTCTTCGCATTCCCCACGATGGGAATTTTCTCCGATCCCCTTTCCCCATGAAGGGAAATAACCTTTACCGCGCATTCCCCATGAAGGGAATAGCTTTATCCACACATTCCCCACGAAAGCAATCTGATTCACATTTCCCAAAGATGGAAATTTCTCTTAGTACCACACCCCACGAAAGGATACACCATAAGACCAAGAATATTCTCTCACTTCTCCCTAAGAAATGGGAAAGCTTCAAGAACACTCATTTTCCACCACGATCATTTGGATTCGGTAAAATGCCAAGCCCCCTCGTGTAGTCCTACACACTGAGGGTGGTGTGCCACTAAGGGTAATGTATCACTGAGGATAGATGGAAAGAAAAGGTTGATGTATCGTATCGCCCGGCCAAAAGGAAAGGGGAAATTTTGGATTGCATCACCTGAAGCACAAAGAATCCACATGCCAGGAAGGGTATACTCTGATTCAAGTATCTTGAGATTCACCCGAGAGTCGTGAATCGTTGTCTTCCTATCGTCCCAGTATTCTTGCGGACAAGAATCCCGGGACGAGAGGGTCTGTGAACACCCCAATCCACGACTCTCGTGCGAATACTGATTTTCTTTAAGCATCCTGCATTTAATCATGAATCATCATACATGTAGAAAGACTGATAGGAAAGACTCCAATTTTGGACGCGTTGGGAGTCTAAGATAACCCTTGTTGCCTCTTCGCGTTTATGACCCAGCCGCACCCCCCTGTCGCACGCCCAACCGTACGGCTACCTGCCAACCGTACGGTTGGCACATGCCAGCCGCACCCCCTAGCCGCACGCCCAACCGTACGGCTACCTGCCAGCCGTACGGTTGGCACAACCCTGTCGCACGCACCAGCCGCATCCCATGCGGCTACCCCTGCGGTTGGCCTCTTTTGGAGCGTTTTTGGCAGAAATATTGCTATAAATAGGACCCTTGGGATCCCATTTTAGCATCATCAACACTCAATAGTGTTTTTAGTAAGTAGAAACTCTGTCAAAATCTTTAGAGAGTCATTTTAGAGAAATTCTGAGAGAGAATATCTAGAGAGAGAAAGTCTTAGAGAGAGAAAATCTAGAGAGAGAAGGAAGCAAGCAAGGCAACAAGGCAAGGCTCTTATTTCTTTTTCAGGCACATCAGGTACGTCTTTCTACCAAATCCTTAATTTCAGCACTACATTTAATTTCACTTTTAATACAAAAAATTAGATAACTTGCAAAGAAGTTCATTGCTTTCAAAATAAATTCTTTTAAATTTTACAAGAAAACTAAAAAATCCGTTTTGACACGTTTTCAAAACAAACAAAAATACAAAAACAGTTTCCAAAAGAAAGGAACTACGAGACTCTGATTTCATTCTACGAATGAATACGTAGGCGCTCGCAAAGCTCGAGTCTGATTTCAAAATATTGTTTTAAACTAAATCTATCCGGAAAGGACTATTCCGAAAACCATTTAAACTACTTGCAAGATATCTAAAATAGGAATTAGATACATGATCCATTAAGAGACCGAAAGGGCGAATTGGGTGCCTAACACCTTCCCAATTCGTAACGTAGTTCCCGAACCCTAGCAAAGTAAATTTTCAATATAAATCTCTGGTTTTAAACGTATGAAAGATAATTCATTTTCGAATTGTCCTTTGTACGATCTTTTGTTTGTTTTCTCGTAAAACAAACTGGAGACTCTACAAAACACATTTTCAAATAAAGCCGAGGACGAGGACCTATTTCTTCTCGGGTCGCGTGGGGGTCCGGATTCTCACACCTAAGCCCTAAGCCCTAAGCCCTAAGCCCTAAGCCCTAAACCCTAAAAAAAAGCCAACATGAAATTTCTAGAGAGAGAAAGTAGTCAAAATTCTCTCCAACCTCTCTCCTCTCTTTGATGAACTCCAAGAACACTATGAATAATCCGACCACCCCTCAATCACCATCATCCACCATAACCGGCGGCCAACCTCCCTCACCTCCGGTCACCCACACTCCACTGGACTTTATTAGGAAGTCTGCCACCTCTCCACTGTCCCAGCATCAAAGTTTCAAGCCTCACGCGCCCTCTGGTGTGCACCACGCGCCACTAGTAATGACCCACGCGCCTCACGCGCCACCATCACTACAGAGCTTTCCCCCTCTGCTTCAATGTCCCACCACCCTCCCTCAACCTTCTTCCACAGTTACCAGCCCCATCCCATCAGTGGTACAGCATTTTAGCACCCCAAACCAAGCCTCTATGGTGGAAATAACCCAAATACTTGCCAACAAATGCAGCAGCAGCAGCAAACCATGTTGCAGCTCTTAACTAGACTGTCTAACAACCCTTCAAGCTCTCCTCATAATCATACTGTGGTTATAGCCCCTGCTGCCATGCATCTGGTTTTTCTGCAGAAAATAGGCAAGAACATGGAATTTCTGTCACAAACAACCATGCAGTAGCCTTACCCAGCATTCAAGCCATCCCACAACATTCAAATAGCATCCTTAGTCAGGGGGAATGGGGTTCAGTTGGAACTATGGTTGTCTGCAAAATCTCACCACCTGAAGGAGAAAGTCTATGTCAAAAATCTTCTAATGCATGCACATCTGTCACAACCACCCACATTTCTGGCCCTTCATTCATAACAGCTCTCCCACAACTTTCAAATGACTATCCAAGTGTCCCAAGCCACTCACATTGCACAGATCAGGTTCAGCCAGAAGTCCTTAACCTGCCAGTGAGTAAAGCCACTCCAAACACTGAACATAGCCACAGCCTTGATGCAACTCTGGTTAGACTCCTTCAACAGCAAAAGTGTGATGCAGTTCAGGCATTTTCTAGCATTAATACAGCTGCCAACTTGGATCCTCCCAGTCTACAAAATTCAGGCAGTCTTCCCATTCTTCCCAATCAACATATGTCTGATAAAACCACCATCTCTTCTTTAGTTCATCATGACTTACAGCCTGGAAAAAACTCCACATCCGAGCCCTCATTCCACACCTCTATTGCCCCTCCATTTACCCAGCAGTTCAGTGTATTACCTAGTGATCCAGGTGGTGCTCTAGGTAGTACTACAGTGCAGCAGGCACAGAGTTCTACCATCCTTCAATCTGTCAATCCTGTCACTTTTGCCAGTCTTTTCTCACCTAACAAGCCCTCTATCCAACACAGCCACCTTGATCTTCCAACCCCTTATTTTAAGGGAGATGTACCAGCCATAAAGCTAGATGAGGACACATACCAGAAAGCCCTGGTTAAATGCAAATACAATCTAATTGGCAGGCTCATTCTGCCAAAAGGTACAGATCCCATCAAATGTGCCTCTTTACACTCAAAGCTTTCTATGATGTGGAATCTTAAAAAAGCCTGGACCATCTCTCCATTGGGAAAAGGTTACTATTGTCTTAGGTTCTCAGATGCTGCAGATCAACACATTGCTTGGACTGGTGGACAAAAGCACCTTAAACCTGGTACAATCAAACTCTCCCCTTGGGTTCCTGATTTTGTGCCTGAGAAACTCAAGAAAACGAATGCACAGGTGTGGGTTAGATTGCATTCCATCCCTTGGGAATATTGGGATGAGCCTTTGCTCTTAAGCATAGGAAGAACTATTGGTATTCCTCTGATTGTTGATCTTGCTTCTCTTAGAAGAGAATTCTGCATGTATGCTAGAATTCTAATTGATGTAGACCTCCAGCACCCCTTGCCTTCCAGAGTTTTGGTTGAAAGGGAGGGTTTCAGTTTCGAAGTTAATGTTTCATTTGAAAAGCTACCTGATTTCTGCACTCATTGCTCCATTGTTGGACACTTTGTGGGTGAGTGTAGGACCCTAAAAAAGGTGCAGGAAGAGTCATCTAAAGTCAATGACTCAAAAGAGTATAGAAGCAAACATCTAGCAAAGAAGAAGCAGCAAGTTGGCCACATTAACACTAGCAATATTACTCCTGTCCCACTGAACCCAATCTCCACAAATCCTCAAATCACAACCATGAACCCTCAGCCTGATTTCACAACACAGAAACCAAACAACACCCCTGGGAAAATGGACATAGCTAGTACAAGTTATGTGATTAACAAGGAAGGCCATACCAGTTCCCACCTCCAACCCCAAACAGGACTCACCCACACAGTTGCATTGCCTGTGGAACCATCTTTTAATTGCCACATCCTCAATGAGGAGTGTACCACACCCACCTTTCTCCCCTCTTCTCCTTTGCATAACTACTCCTCCCAGTCTGGCAGCAAGCATAATGACTCTCAATCTGTCGAATCTTTTGTTCCTAACACTGAGCCAGATCAGAATAGTCCCAAACACAAGCTAAATTCCCAACAGAACCATCTCAGTACAAATAAATTTGCCCCTCTTTCAGGCAAGTTCTAGGGAGATGAAGAGGATGAGCCTCCCATACAATCTTTTGTTCATAGTGCAGATGAAATCATGGAAGAAACAGACCCCCATCAATGTATTCAACTTGGGGAAGACATTGATCAATCAGTTTTGAATCAGGAAACTCCTGAAAACATGAAGAATACAGGCTACCTTTCCTCCCTCTACTCAGACTCATCACCTTCTCCAAACTATAACATACATTCTCCCACTGATTCTTCATATTCTCCCCACAAAGACTCAGATCTACTGAGCTCATCTCCCAGCATTCCTCTTCTTACCTACACTACCAGTAAAGCCAAAAACAAACAGGCCAGAAAAATCCAAAAGGAAATGGAGGAAATGGTCAAAGCTGGTGTCCCCCAAGCCTCTATAGACTGGTGTTTCAGAAATGAGCCCTCAGGTGGTCCCCATTCTCAAGAATCAAATGCTCATGGTAGCACAAACACAAATTCCAAAAGAAAGAAAAAACATTCATTCAAGCAATGAAGATTTTGTTCTGGAACCTCAGAGGCATCAGCAATGCTGATACCCAAAGAATCCTCAAAAATCATGTTCTTTCTCATAGACCAGATTTCCTTTTCATTGCTGAACCCATGACCAGCTTTAACTCTATTCCTCCTTTCTACTGGCTCTTTCTAGGTATGCAATTTGTTGCTGCTAATAATAGGCCCTCTGGTCTACCTTCTCTTTGGGTTCTTAGCAAACTCAATACCCCTCCCCCTCTTCATATACACTATCATTCTCAGCATGTTACTCTTCTACAGCCTGCTGAAGTAGGCAATCTCATCATTTTTGCCATCTATGCCAACAACAGTCATTACATCAGGAGAGAGCTCTGGGAGGATCTCTCTAACATATACTCTTTGTACAAGGAGCCCTGCTTGGCCATTGGAGACTTTAACTGCCTTCTTGGTGCTCATGAAAAAAGAGGTTTGCCTCCACCTCACTCCACCTCCTGCCTTGAATTTCAGGCCATGATTGATAGCTTTGATCTTATTCAGCTCCAAAACACAGGGTCCAAATTTACCTGGTGCAAAATAGGCTATCCAGCTATGGATTCTATGTTAGATAGAGCCCTTTGTAATCAAAGTTGGCTCCACCTTTGGGACTCTTTATCTTGTCATACCCTTGCTAGAACAGCATCTGATCATACTCCCCTTCTTCTTCATTGTGAAAGCAACAGATTGAGGACTCCTAAACCTTTCAGATTTCTCTCTATCTGGACTTCACATGAAACCTTCACTGATGTGGTCCAACAGTCTTGGGATAGTCAATGCCTTGCCATATGCCCCATGGTTAGGCTTCAGATTAAACTGAAACAGCTCAAACAGGCCCTCAAACAGTGGAATAAAGAGGTGTTTGGTAATGTCAATCAGCATGTAGACCAGGCCCAATCTGAGCTCCACAATATCCAGCAAGAAATAGACCTTTTGGGCCACAATGCACACAGGGATCGGCAAGAAGAAGTTGCTCTCCAGCAGTTCATTAAAGCCCTGAGAAGGCAGGAATCTCTTTGGAGAGACAAGTCTAGGGTTAAATGGTTGGCTGAGGGAGATAGGAACACATCCTTCTTTCACAACATAGCCAAGCAAAGATACACCACCAACAAAATTACCCAGCTCAAAGACAGTGGTAGCCTCATTACTGATCCTAATTTGATAGCCAAGCACATCACTGACTACTACCAAAATCTCTATTCTAGCTCCAACAGCATCATTCAAAATGGCATAATTGAGCAAGTGATTCCTAAACTTGTGACTGAGGCTGACAATATCTCTCTTTGTGCTCTGCCTAATGAAGAAGAGATCAAGAATGCTGTCTTCAACCTAGACCCTTCATCTGCACCAGGTCCTGATGGGTTTCCAGGTCACTTTTTTCAGAAATGCTGGCACATTATTGGTTCAGATGTTTGCAAAGCTGTGAGTCTCTTCTTCTCCACAGGTTGGATTCTTCCTGGACTTAACTCCAACTTCATCACCCTTATTCCCAAATCCCCTCATGCAAACTCTATGCCTGATTACAGACCTATAGCCTTAGCCAACTTCATTTTCAAGGTCATTCCAAAGATCATCAGTGAGAGACTTGCTCCCATTGCTGCCAGAATCATTAGTCCTCAACAAAATGGCTTTGTGAGGGGCAGAGATATTCATCACTCCATTGGTATTGCATCTAAATGCATCAATCTCTTAGACTCCAAAAACCCTGAGGGGAACATTGCCATGAAGATTGATATAGCCAAAGCTTTTGACACAATGGACTGGTCCTTTTTGCTAAATGTGCTGCAGGCTTTTGGCTTCAGTTCTGTGTTCTCAGGCTGGATTGATAGCCTTCTAAAGTCTGCTAGAATGTCCATACTTATTAATGGAACCCCTCAAGGTTACTTTTCTTGCAAAAGAGGGGTCAGACAAGGAGACCCTCTCAGTCCAATTCTTTTCTGCTTGGCTGAGGAGGTTCTTAGTAGAGCTATAATCATGGAGGTTCAAAAAGGAAATCTCAAGCTTATGACTGGACCCAGAGGTGTTCTTATGCCCTCACACTCTTTATATGCTGATGATGTCATGCTTTTTTGCAAAGGAAATGCCTCAAATTTACAGGTTGTCAACAAAATTCTCACAGTTTATGGAGAGGCCTCTGGGCAAATTATGAACAAGTCAAAGAGCAAACTGTTTATTGGTAAAGGAGCTATCTATAGAAGACATTCCATTTGTGCTTCCCTCTCCATGACTGAGGGTACTCTTCCCTTCATCTACCTTGGGGTTCCTATCTTCAAAGGAAAACCCAGGAGTCAACATTTACAAGGCATAGCAGACAAGATTAGAGCAAAAATGGAGGGTTGGCAGGGGAAAATTCTCTCTTTTGCTGGCAGAGCTGAACTCATCAAATCTATCATCACTCCTATGCTTCTTCACACTTGCTCCAACTACCTATGGCCTACTTCTTTGCTTAATACTATCCAAAAATGGTGCAGAAATTTCCTTTGGACTGGTAGTATTTTTGGAAGAAAAATCATCACTGTGGCATGGCATAATGTTTGTTCTCCAAAAACCTCAGGAGGGCTGGGCATCAGGCATTTTAAATCTCTCAACAAAGCTGCTCTTCTCAAGCAAATGTGGAGCATTCTTGTGTCCAAATCCATTTGGAGCAACCTGATTGTCAGCAGATTTCAAATTCGAGGGCATGAGGCCCCTCACACCTACAAATCCTCTTATATTTGGCCTGGTCTTAAGCTTGCTCTTAAAGACATCAAGGCCCAGGGAAAGTGGATTATAGGAGATGGCAAAAGTATTAATATTTAGCAAGATAGATGGCTCTCTTTCTCTGAATTGAATGCTGCCCCTGCCTTTTTGAAAAGGCCTAGCAACCTTGCCAATTACATATCTCATCAAACCTGGAACTTTCCTAGCTGGTTTGCTCATCAGTTCCCCTATATCATGGAGGAAATCAACCACATTCTTCTCCCCACACTCCCAAAGGATGACAGGTACATTTGGCCATTCTCTTCTCATGGAGAAGTTCATTTCAAAGATGCCTATGCTTACTACAGCCCCCCTAAAGCAGATAACTGGTTCAAACTCTTATGGAAGAGTTATATTCCCCCCAGAGTCTCTTGTACTGCTTGGAAAATATTCAATGACAGACTCCCTTCCCAGGATCAGCTACAGAAAAGAGGCATGCACATTGTCTCTAGGTGTGAAATGTGCAAGTTGCATGTAGAAACAACAGAGCATCTCCTTGTGACCTGTAAGTTTGCTAACTCCATTTGGAGATGGATATGGAATGTTTTCAACATCAAGCAGCACATACCCAATTCAATTTCTCAATTGTGGTTGTGATAAGGGCATTTAAAGGCAGCAGTCAAATTAAAAGGCTTCTGATTGTTAGCAGTCTCCTTGGGTTCTATTTGATTTGGGAACTTAGGAACATATGCATTTTTGATGGGGCAAAGCCTGTTTCCTCCAGCACTATACACCATCTTAAAGGTCTTATTAGAGACATAGCCCCCCTGGTTAAAGGCCACATGCACAACCACATGACAGATTTCTCCACATTAAAAGCCTTGGATGTTAAAGGCAACAGGCCCACTGCAACTGTTATCACTGAAGTGAACTGGTTCCCTCCCCTCCCTGGATGGATCAAGATCAACACAGATGGCCTAGCTTTGGGCTCTCCAGGAACAGCAACCATTGGAGGAATAGTCAGAAACCACAGAGGATTTTTCTTGGGAGCTTTCTGCAAATAGATTGGTATTGCAAATGCCTTCACAGCTGAGCTCTTAGCTTTCATTCAAGCTATTGATATAGCTTATGAGAAAGGATGGAGGAAGATTTGGGTTGAAATGGACTCCCTCATTCTGGCTAATAGAGTGCTGAAAAGAGAGTTCAAACCCCCTTGGCAATTGGAAAACCTGTGGTACAATTGCAGCAAGAAAATGGATAGCATGACTCTTAGAGTCTCCCACATTTACAGAGAAGGAAATCAAGCTGCAAATAAGCTGTCAAAAATGGGTTTACATCATCACAATCTCACATGGTGGTCCTCTATACCTCAAGGGTTAAATGGTTACATTTCTCAAGATTACTCAGGCCTCCATAATTACAGGTTCAAGTAACCCTCTGCTCACTACCCTTCTCAGTTTTTCCTCTAGTCTCATAGCAGCCTTAGACACAGATTTATTCTGCAGTATTGCTGGAAGTGCCACTACAGTGCTACTTTCAATTAATTATACCTCTCAATTCCACAGTACAAATCTTAGAGCTGGCAGACACAATCTTCATTGCTACTACTCAGGGATTTTACATTTGAGGGCTCAGTTAGGTGGTGTTCATAAGTCTCTAATATATTTGGAGATTTTGAGGGACATAAATGGTTTTGTGGGTTGCAGAAACAGAGCTTCAGGTGTTGCAGCAGATCACTCAATGCCTACTTTCTTGCTGCATACAGTCTATTACAAGTCTATTCTCTCAACTCTTTGTGTGCAGGGGATTCTTGGAGATAGAAGTACTCATCTGCTCATTCTTATCCACTCAGTCCAGCCTAGCATTCAGTCAGCTTTTACAGCAGATGCTATTCAGGCAGGCTATACAAATTTCTCTGCTGCTACAGTGCTTTGTATTTGGTTGTATTTTATGTTTATCTTTTGTAGTAAGCATGCCTTTAGCCTTTTCATTATGGGCCAGTCTTGTATAATCTTTTGTGTAGGCCCTTTGTTCTTAGATAATTGCTTTGTGGACTGCTCTCCTTCAGTCCATAAAGCAATTATAGTGCTTTCTTTTTTGAACACAACATCATCAAGAATTGGCTTTTTTGTATGGCTTTGGGGGTGAGCCTCATACACCTTCCAAATTGTATCTTTATTTTATTTTTTATGACATGCCTCTAGCTCCTTTGGGGAGGTAGAGATTTTATATAAAAAAAAACCCTAAACCCTAAACCCTAAAACCCTAATCCTAAAACCCTAAACCCTAAACCCTAAACCCTAAACCCTAAACCCTAAACCCTAAACCCTAAACCCTAACCCTAAACCCTAAACCCTAAACCCTAAACCCCAAACCCCAAACCCCAAACCCCAAACCCCAAACCCTAAACCCCAAACCCCAAACTCCAAACCCCAAACCCTAAACCCTAAACCCTAATCAAAAAAAACACAATGAAAAATTCTAGAGAGAGAAAGTGCAAAAATTCTCTCTAACCTCTCTCCTCTCACTTTTTTTAATTTTTTAATCCTATGAGTTTTCCGGCCAAAGATATGAGTTTTTCGGCAACATCACACCACCCTCCTGCCGCCACCAATCACCTACCTCTCAACACTGTGCCACAGACATCCACTCACTGCCCTGAACCTTCTGCAAATGTCCACGCGCCTAACTCTGTAACCCACGTGCCACCTCACTCACTCCACGCGCCACCAGAAGCTAACATCTTCCAGCCATACACCACTTACACAATATCCTCCATCTCTAAACCACAAAATCCTACAGACTTAACTCAGTTTATGCTGCTCCAACAGAAATTGACAGAGCAAAATCAACAACTCTTGCAAATGTTTACAACAATGGTGAAAAGCAAAAATATCAGCAATCTACAGCCATCACATACAGATATACACCAGTCATCAGTCCCACAGCAAAATGCTTCATTCACAATCAATAAAACAGTACAAATGGGAGAAGATTTGGTACAAGAGTTTATCAAAAATGCTAGAGAAGACACCATTGATGTTCAGCTCTTACAAGTTTTGAACCAGCAAAATCCAGGCCACAAAAATGATACTCAAACAGCAACAAATCAACAAAGGCAAGATCCTTCAGCTTCAAAACAACTGGTTGAAGAAAATGCAGCTACAGGTGGTGAGTTGCATCAGAAAAAAGGAAAAAATGCTCTACAGCAGGTGGTATTACAATCCAAAGCTCAGCCTTCATTGGCTGCCTCTCATGGGGTGATTAATCTCGAGGAAGAAGAGAGGCAAAACCCCTTGATGCCAAACACAAAAACCACCTCTTTACCCACAGATTTTTGCCCAAACCAGGTTATTACCCATAGTACAAACCCCCAGTCTACAGCTCATGTCAACTCTGCAGCTGACAGCCTCAAAGCACCTGTCACCACTGATAATCCCATCAAAAAACCTTCTTATGCCAGCTTTTTGAGGCCCAAAGCTGTACCTCCCAGCATTCCTTTCAATTAGCTGCCTGCACCATATAAAAAAGGCAATATGATGGCTGTCAAATTAGATGAAAATGTCTATCAACGGTCTCTTTTGCTGTGCCAAAATTACCTACATGGTAGACTAATTTTGAAAAGGGGAAAACCACCAGTCAAAGCAGTGGACCTGCATCTTTCTCTCTCTACTGCCTGGAACACCAAAGAACAGTGGTCACTCACCCCAATTGGCAGGGGATATTACACTATCAGATTCTCTAATGTTGAAGATAAGCAGAAAGTGTGGTCTGCAGGCCATGTAAATCTTTCAAATGGAATCTTTAACCTATTCCAATGGACCAAGGACTTTAAACCTAGCCAGCAAAAACAAACCAGAGCTCATTTATGGGCAAGACTCCATGAAGTCCTTGAAGAATATCTACATCATCATTTAATTCTTTCCATGGCCAATGTCATTGGTTTCCCAGTCGCCATTGACCCTTTCTCTTTAAGGAAAGAATTTGGGCATTACTGTCGAGTTGAAGTTGATGTGGATCTCAGGTCTGAGCTACCTTCTTCAATTCTTGTGGAAAGAGAGGGGTACAATTTTGAAATTGAAGTTTCATATGAAAAAATCCCTGATTTCTGTGCTCACTGCTCTGTTATTGGCCACTTAGTGACTGAATGCAGAACATTAAAAAAAGCCCAACAACTCCAGGATCACACTAGCAAACCTCCCCCAAAACCTACCATCAAAAACAAACAACACCAATCTCACAATCCACCCACAAAGCACCAACAACCACCAAATTCACACACCCTTTCTGCTAGTCAAAAACAAGCATTGGAAGTCAATGAGATGCTTGTTAATCCTACCCTCAATCATCAAGAACCTGCTGTCAGGATACCCCCTGTTGAGGGCTCCATTCAAAGCATCTCAGAGGAGAATACTGATACTAACAATGGCCAAACAGAGCAAACAGAGCATCACACAGATAATCCTCATCAATCCCCCTACCTGAACTTGAACCCCCTTATACAATTAAGCCCTGACCAGAGTTATGCACAAGTCATTGCTGAGGCTTTTGAAGCACCCTACACCTCTCTAAACACACAGCACAACACCAGCAATTCACCAGCTGACACAATTGTTCCATGCTCAGTTGACCAAGTCCATACCCCACCAACCCCACACAATGATCACCTTCCCATTCACTCTCCACCTACAGCAACCCCAATCCATAATTCCTTCTCCCCTCTCACTGGTAAGTTCTGGTCAAACATGGCAGATGAAGAACCCCTCTTAAGTTCTGAAGCTGCTGCAGATGTCATTTTATCAGAAAAAATGCCCACTGCCGGCATTCAGTTAATGGAGGATGACAACACCTCTGTATTCAATCAAGCCACTCCTCACAGACCAGTAAGTTCCACCCATACAATCCACACCACCTACTCTAATTCCACCAGCCACTCTTCCAGCAGGCAACAAAGCAAAAACCAGGTAGCCCATCATACCTCTGTCACCATCCCAAATATAAACAAAACAAAGCAAAAAAAGTTGAATATTGCAGCTAACAGAAAAGCCAGAGCTGTAGCCAGGCACAAATCTCATTCCCATACCCAATCCAGCTCCAATGAGACCTATGAAGATAGGATGTACAATGAAATTATAGCCAGGAATGCTTCTCTTCTTAGCTGCTCACTTGAGGCCTCAGACACCTTCTCTCAAGAAAAGCCAAATTCAGAAAGTTCTGACAGTTCTTACTGTAGAACCACTCCCTCTACCTCTCAATGAAAGTCCTCTATTGGAATACTAGAGGCATCAATAATGCTGTAACGCAAAAAGCTTTAAAAAGCCATTGTTGTAAATACAAACCAGACATGTTGATCATCTCTGAACCATTTGTTGATTTCCAAAAAATCCCCCCCTTTTTCTGGATCTCCATTGGAATGCAATTGGTTGATGTTAATAAAAGGCCCAACAAACCTCCAAACCTTTGGATTCTCAAAGCCAGCCCCTGCCCTCAGCCTACTATTATATCCAATGCTAGTCAGCAAATCACAATCTCTGTTTGTTACAACAACAAGCCTCTCATGATCTCAGCCATTTATGCTCATAATGACTACAAAGTCAGAAGAAAACTGTGGGAAGAACTCACTTGTATCAGGAGCAATCACCAGGCACCATGGCTTGTAATTGGAGATTTCAACTGTGTTTTAGGGGCCCATGAGAAAAGAGGAGGCAATCCCCCTTCAGTAATTTCTTGCATGGACTTTCAAGCTTTCTCAGACACATGTGATTTAGTTCACCTCGACTCCATTGGGCAGTTCTTCACTTGGTCCAAGCATGCTACCTCCTGCATGGACTCTAGACTGGATAGAGCCTTATGCAGTTCGGATTGGTTTGATTCTTGGAAAACAGTCAGTTGCACTACCCTCCCCAAATACCCTTCTGATCATACCCCTCTCCTATTCATTTCTGAAAATGACACCATTAGTGGACCCAAGCCTTTCAGGTTCACCTCAGCCTGGACTCTCCATCAATCTTTTGAAGAATTAGTCACCAAAATCTGGTCAACTAATGTGCATGCCACCTGTCCTATGGTTATCATTCAATTGAAGCTAAAGCAACTTAAGATGGCCTTGAAAAAATGGAATGTTGAAGTGTTTGGAGATGTTAACTCTAAAGTCCAAAAAGCCACTGATCACCTTCACAGAATCCAATTGCAAATTGACAGTTCTGGACACTCTCAAATGTTAGATAAGCTGGAGTCTGAGGCACAATCTGAACTCATACAAGCTAATCAAATGCAGGAGAGATTCTGGAAAGAAAAATCTAGAATAAACTGGATCAAAGATGGTGACAGAAGCACAGCCTTTTTTCACAGAATTGCTAAGCAAAGGTGGGCCACAAACAAGATCACTGCCCTCAAACATGAAGGTAATATCATTCAGGACCCCAACATTCTCAAAGATCACATTGTCAGTCATTTCCAAAATTTATATTGCTCTCAAAACCAACTTCATGATCACTCCTTGGTTGAGCAAGTTATCCCCCACCTGGTCTCAAATGCAGATAATGATTCACTGTGTTCTATCCCAAATGAGGTGGAAATTAAACAAGCAGCCTTTTCCCTGAACCCAAATTCTGCCCCTGGACCTGATGGTTTTCCAGGTTCTTTTTACCAAAAATGTTGGCACATTATAGGAGAAGATGTGTGCAAGGCCATAAAGTTTTTCTTCCAAAACTGCTGGATTCACCCTGGTTTCAACTCCAACTTTGTTACCCTTATTCCAAAAACCCCCAATGCAGATTCCATCTCTAGCTACAGACCCATTGCCCTTGCCAACTTTATCTTCAAAATCATCCCAAAACTGCTCAGTGACAGAATTGCTTCTATAACCCCTAAAGTGATCTCTACCCAGCAAAATGGTTTCATAAAAGGCAGAAACATACACAGCTCCATTGGTGCTACCTCTGAATGTTTCAACATGCTGGACAAAAAAAACTTTGGTGGTAATATTGCCATCAAAATAGATATTGCTAAAGCTTTTGACACCCTTGATTGGGGGTTCTTGGTCCTTGTTCTCAGTTCTTTTGGGTTCAGCACAATGTTCATCAACTGGGTGCAATGTATCCTCAATTCAGCCAAACTTTCAATTCTTGTCAATGGAACTCCATGTGGTTATTTCAGCTGCTCCAGAGGAGTTAGACAGGGTGACCCCTTAAGCCCCATCTTGTTCTGTTTAGCAGAAGAAGTGTTAAGTAGATCAATCACCAAACATGCCACCAATGGATCCCTCAAACCAATATCTTCCCCAATAGGATGCATGGCCCCTACTCACTCTCTTTATGCTGATGATGTGATGATGTTCTGCAGGGGAGATAAAAACAATTTGAAAATCATTCTCAATATTCTAAAGGAGTATGCTAAGTCCTCTGGACAATACATCAACTACCAAAAGAGCAGAATCTACCTTGGTAAAGGGGCTTGGCACAGAAAAACTAAAATTTCTAATTTCATGGGTATGTCTGTGGGCAGCACACCTTTTGTCTACCTGGGAGTTCCTATTTTCAAAGGAAAACCAAAAACCATTCACCTCCAACCCATAGCTGATAAAGTGAGGACCAAACTTGAAGGCTGGAAAGGGAAAGTTCTCTCTTTTGCAGGCAGAGCAGAGCTTATAAAATCTGTGGCAGTCCCCATGCTCATACATTCCTTTATGGTATACCTCTGGCCTGCAAATCTCACTCAAACTGTGTCCACTTGGCTTAGAAATTTCCTATGGACAGGGGACATCTCTAGCAAAAAATTGGTGACTGTTGCTTGGCACTCAGTTTGCACTCCTAAACTTCATGGTGGATTGGGCATAAGGGACATAAAGCAAGTCAATAAGGCTGGTATTCTCAAACACACCTGGGAAATTCTTCACACCAGTAGTCAATGGAGCAACATGGTCAAAAAGATGTTCAACATTCAGCAAACTAGAGCTCACACTTCTTATAAGGTGTCATCTATTTGGCCTGGTTTCAAAAGGGCCCTCCTTGATGTTGATGCTCAGGCCTTTTGGGTGGTAGGAAATGGCAACAGCATAAATATCTGGGCAGATATGTGGCTTCCTTCCTCTCCCATTCAGTGTCCCCCTGCTCTTCTCAGACACACAAGCAGTCTAAAAAGTTTCATTTTTGAACAAAAATGGCAGATTCCAGCATGGTTTGTTCACCAGTTCCCTTTCTTAATAAAGGAAATACACCAAATCTCCCTAACTCAAAGGCCACAGGAGGATCATCTAATCTGGCCTAAATCACATAAGGGAAAGCTCACTTTCAAAGATGCATACCTCTTCTATTGTAACAGCAAGCCCTCTCAGTGGGCCTCTCAGATATGGAAGAGTTTTGTGCCCCCTAGAGTGTCCTGCCTGACCTGGAAACTTCTGCAAAACAAACTTCCAACACAGGACAATCTCCAAAAGAGGGGCATGATCATGGTTTCTAGGTGTGAAATCTGCAAATCTAACTTGGATAATGTAGAGCATGTATTCATCAAATGTCCCTTTGCTCACACCCTGTGGCAGTGGTTGGTTGATACCTTCCTTATAACCATTTTTGTCCCTCAAAATCTCCCTGATTTATGGAGATTTATTTGCACAGTCAGACTCAGCCCCCAGCTCCAGAATCTGTGGATAAGTGGCTGTCTTTTGGCTTTCCACATGATATGGGAAACTAGAAACAATGCCATCTTTTACCAAAAGAGATCTGTCATATCCTCCACCCTTCACCACATTAAAGGCTGGCTAAAAGAGTTGTCCCCCCTCATGAGTGGCAATATGAAGAACTCTATAGGAGACCTCACCATTATCCACAAATTGGGAGTGAAAGGCAAATGTAACCCTTCTCCCAAAATTATTGAAGTCAACTGGATTCCTCCCCACTTCAACTGGATCAAAGCAAACACAGATGGCATGGCCTTAGGATCCCCAGGAATGGCAGCCATTGGTGGAATATTCAGAAATAGCAGAGGATTTTCTAAGGGGTGTTTTTGCAAAAACATTGGCATACAAAATGCCTTCTTTGCTGAACTAACAGCGTTCATCAATGCTATGAACTTGGCATGGCAGAATAGGTGGTCCCAGGTGTGGTTCGAAATGGACTCTAAGGCATTGGTTGAATGCATTCATAATCAATCCTTCACCCCCCATGGCAATTAATAAATAGCTGGTCTAACTGTCAACACCAACTGAAGCAAATGCAGCACCATGTTTCACATGTGTATATATCCTCAACAACTAAACATCATTCTTGCTCATGAATATGCAAATCTTCCTAGCTATAGATTTAAGTGACGGATTGGGTGCACTTCTGCAGTTCAGAATCATGCTAGCAATGTTCTCTCAAGCATTTCACCAAACAAGTGGTCTACACTGCTGGATAGCTAGCATTATCATCATTACATTGCAGTGCTTCTACACGCATGTCAGAACCATTAAAGAAAGCACAACCAAATATGCATACCTGGTCTGCTGGCAACACTTGCGAGACTGGAGATACGTTTTGGATACCTGCTCCTACACCCTTCCTGCCGATCAGAATTTTCTCACCATTCGACACCCAAACGGGCACAATGCAGCTGAAAAAATGCCTATCCACTGCCCTATGATCACAGCTGTTCCTCCTCACTCCCCTCTTTCTACGGCTCACAAGGGAGAAAGTCACACTCGGCAATGGGCCCTCAGTTCTGCTCTCTCTGCCGGCATGCACAAGCACATGTTTTTTAATCTAGTCACTAAGGGTAAATTGCTTAGAGTACTTATGTCTTCCAGCACAAGTCCTACAAGCAATTTCTGTAATTTTTGTAATTTTTGTAATATTTTCCTTGTGTTTCGGTCATTGGGGAAGACACCTTGTTTCCCCCCTCGGTTGTAATTTTTTGGTTATTAATGTTATGTATCTAGCCTTTTGGCTAGTTTTCTAAAAAAAAAAACCCTAAACCCTAAACCCTAAAACCCTAAACCCTAAAACCAAATTGTTATCCTTTGCAGGCAGAAATGAATTGATTAAAACAGTGATTCTTCCTATGCTCATTCACTCCTTCACTCTTTATCTGTGGCCTGCCAAGCTCCTCAAAGACCTGCAGATGTGGTGTAGGAATTTTCTGTGGACAGGTGAACTGCTAAGCAGGAAATTGGTTTATGTGGCCTGGCATACTATTTGTTCCCCTAAGCATTCTGGTGGCCTTGGGATCAGGCACATTCCAGACCTCAATAAAGCTGCTCTTTTAAAATACATGTGGAATATATACAAGTCAGAATCTCAGCTGAGGTCTATGCTCCATTGCAGATTTAATTTTAGAAAGCATTGCTCCACTTCTACTTATAGGCCTTCCTCCATTTGGCCAGGTCTTAAACAGGCTTTGCAAATTATTAATAATCATGGTTTTTGGATTATTGGTGATGGTCAAAGCATTAACATCTGGCAGGACAACTGGTTATTTGAAACTGAGATAGACCTTGTTCCTGCTTTGCTTTTTAAGCCCAGCACACTGGCCACCCTAATCAACCATCAAACCTGGCAGATCCCCAGCTGGTTCCAACACAAGTACCCCCATCTGATTGCTATAATCAAAGGCATTCCTCTTCCCCAGAATCAACAACCTAATCAGTTTATCTGGCCCTACACCTCTCATGGAGACATCACTTTTCAAGAAGCCTACAAATTTTACACAAACTCCACTGAGGTAGCTTGGACAAAGCATTTGTGGGAATCTTTCATTCCACCTAGAGTCTTTTGTGATGCTTGGAAAATCCTTCACAAAAGAATTTCCACACATGATCAATTTCAAAAAAGGGGCATTCAAATGGTTTCCAGGTGTGAGCTCTGCAAAAACAAGTCTGAAACCATTGATCATCTGTTCATACAATGTAGATTCTCTGCTATTCTCTAGCAGTGGATTTGGTTCTCTTTTAAACTCTCTGGGCAGATTCCAAACACCACTATAGAAATGTGGCTTCACTTAAGCAATTACAAAGGCAGTCCTCAGATTAATAGCCTCCTCATAGCCTGCTGCCTCATCTGCTTTCATATTGTTTGGCAAATCAGAAATAAAGCTATCTTTGACTGTGGGAAGCCTATTATCTCCAGCACCATTCATCTTCTTAAAGGTTGGTTAATGGATATTGCCCCTTTGATCTCCAAACATATGCATAATAACATCACTGATTTCACCATTCTTCATTCTCTGGGCATCAAAGGCAATACCAGACCATATCCTTCCATCATTGAGGTTTTATGGCACCCCCCTCTGCCCCATTAGATCAAGGTCAATACTGATGGCCTTGCTTTTGGCTCTCCAGGCCCTGCTGCTATAGGGGGGTTTTTAGAAACTACAGAGGTTTCTTCCTTGGAGCCTTTTGTAAACATGTGGGTATTCACACTGCCTTTTCAGCTGAGCTGCTTGCTTTTATGCAAGCCATTGACCTAGCTTTTGCTAAAGGATGGCATAGGCTTTGGGTTGAAATGGACTCCTTTGTCCTTGCTCAAGAAGTGACAAAAAGCACCTTCAAGCCCCCTTGGAAATTCTCTACTCTCTGGACCATCTACCATGATCAAATGCAAAGAATGCACATAAGAGTTTCTCACATCTTTAGATAAGGCAATCAGGTGGCAGACAAACTCTCAAAGATGGGCATACATAGTCACAATCTCACTTGGTGGAACACAGCTCCTAGGGAGCTCAATGGTTTTATTTCTAATGATTATTCTAGGCTTCCATTTTACAGGTTCAAATGAGAGTCCTGGTTGGTTTTGCTGCTGCTCTCAGTCTGTTGGTGTTCATAAATCTCTAACAATAAAGGAGATTTTGGGGGACATAAATGGTTTTAATAGGTCCCTCAATCACCTCAGGCCTAGCTTCTACACTCACAGCCACAAGTCTCCTAGAACAGTCCACAGTCAAAAGATTTGCAGCAGCAGGAAGTTATGCTGTTGCTTCCTCCTCACAGTTCTGCCAGTGATATGCCTGCACAGATCTCGCTGTTCAGCCAACTTTAAGTCCTCCTGCATTAACCTTATTTCTTCTCAGAAATACTGTTTTGGTGGTGTTTATAAATCTCTTAAGCATAAGGAGATTTTGAGGGACATAAATGGTAATTTGGGATCC
Source organism: Lonicera japonica (assembly GCA_021464415.1). Taxonomy (NCBI): domain Eukaryota; kingdom Viridiplantae; phylum Streptophyta; class Magnoliopsida; order Dipsacales; family Caprifoliaceae; genus Lonicera; species Lonicera japonica. The sequence goes on along the minus strand of CM038470.1, from coordinate 73,607 downwards.
AAATTCAGTGCTTCAGGTTTAGTAGTTGTTCATCCAAGTTCTTTAACCTTGCAGACTGCAGTTCACAGCCTTTCTTCTGCCCAGTTCAATGTCCAGTTCTGTGCTCATGGGATTACTGGTCCTGGCAGCAGTCCTTTTCTCACATTCTTCTTCTCTTTTCAACACAGATTTCAGTCTACACCCATAGCAGTTACAGACTTGACAGATTCTGCAGTGTACTTTGCTGCTTCTTTTCTGTGTTTTGTGATGTATTCTTTGTTTGCTTTTTGTATTAGGCATAACATTAGCCATCTCTTTTTGGACCTTAATTGTATAGATTTTTGCATAGGTCCTTTGTCCTTAGATAATTGTTTGGTGGACTGTTCTCCTTCAGTCCATAAAACAATTATAGTGCTCTATTTCTTTGATCATTTTATCTTCAAGATTTGGCTTTTTTGTATGGCTTTGGGGGTGAGCCTCATACACCTTCCAACTTGTACTTTTATTTTCTCTTTTATGGCATGCCTCTAGCTCCTTCAGGGAGGTAGGGATTTAAAAAAAAAACCTAAACCCTAAACCCTAAAAAAACACAATGCAAATTTCTAGAGAGAAAAAGTGCAAAAACTCTCTCCAACCTCTCTCCTCCCACTTTTATTAATTTTTTATTTCTATGAATTTTTCGGCCACCTCTATGAGTTTTCCGGCCAACCACCACCACCCTCCGACCACCTTTAACCACCCACCTACCACCACTATGGCACAGTCCTCCAGCCACTGCCCTGAGTCCTCTGACAGGTGTCACGCGCTACACGCGCCACCACACGCGCCTTTCCCTTCAGTCCACGCGCCACCCTCCATAGTCCACGCTCCGCCAGAAGCTAACTTCCCTCCGCCAACATTCACCCACACACCTGCAGCAATCAATGAACCACAAACCCCAACAGATCTTTCACAGTTCATGAAGCTACAGCAGAAATTAAATGAGCAAAATCAATAACTTCTGCAAATGTTCTCAGCAATGGTGAAAAGCAGAAATATCAACCATCAACAGTCATCACACACAGAGAAGCAACAGATAGCAGGTACACAAAGCAATGCCTTATTTTCATTCAACCAAGCAATCCAAGAAGGGGAAGTTCTTGTACAAGAATTTATAAATAATGCCAGAGAAGAAAATATTGATGCTCAGCTGTTACAAGTCCTAAACCAACAAAATACAGTTCATAAAAATGATCTGCAAATAGCCACAAATATCCACAGGAAGGTCCCTTCTTCTTCAGTGCAACTGGATGCTGTAAATGCAGATTCAGGTGGTGTTTCTGCTCAGGATATACTGGAAAATGATCATCCACAGTTGGTGTTACCTTCCAAAGATCAACCTCCAATAGTTGTCTCCAATGGTGTTGTTAACTCGGAGGAAAAAGATAGAAATAGTTCCTTCGCGCCAAAAGAGAATACCATTCTTTTACCCACAGGTTTTTGCCCAAACCAGGTTGTTAGCCCCTGTGTAAACCCCCAGATCACTGCAAATGTCAGCTCTACAGATGGAAGTCTAAAAGCACCTGTCACCACTGATATTCCCATCAAAAAACCTTCTTATGCCAGCCTATTGAAGCCCAAAACTGTACCTCCCAGCCTTCCTCTCATTCATCTGCCTGCACCATACAAAAAAGGTAACTTGATGGCAGTCAAATTAGATGAAAATGTCTATCAAAAATCTCTTTTGCAATGTCAAAATTATTTACATGGTAGACTCATTTTAAAACGTGGAAAACCACTAGTCAAAGCAGTGGATTTGTACCTCTCTCTCTCTAATGCCTGGAACATCAAAGAACAATGGTCTCTCACCCCCATTGGCAGGGGTTATTACACCATTAGATTTACAAATGCAGAGGATAAACAAAGAGTGTGGTTAGCTGGCCAGGTTAATCTTCAACAAGGCATATTTAACCTTTTCCAATGGACCAGAGATTTCAAACCAAGCCAACAAAAACAAACCAGAGCTTATCTCTGGGCCAGACTCCATGAAGTTCCTGAAGAATACCTTCACCACCATTTAATCCTCTCCATGGCTAATGTCATTGGGTTTCCTGTTACCATTGACCCTTTCACCTTAAAAAAGGATTTTGGCCATTATTGTAGGGTGGAAATGGATGTAGATCTCAGAACAGAACTCCCAGCCTCCATTTTAGTGGAAATAGAAGGTTACAATTTCGAAATAGAAGTCTCTTATGAGAAAATTCCTGATTTTTGTGTTCACTGCTCTGTTATTAGCCACCTAGTAACTGAATGCAGGACTCTTAAGAAAGCACAGCAGCAACTGGAGCAAGCCAGCAAACCACCCACTAAGCCACCTCCCAAAAACAAGCATCATCAACCACAGAACCCCACCTCAAAAGACCCCCAGTCATCACACCTTCAAGCCACCCCTGCCATTCAAAATCAGAACTGGGAAATAAATGCCAGATTGATTGATTCAAAATCTACCCAGCAAGAATTTGTTGATGACACACCTCCATGTGAGAGACCCCATCAAAGCACCACAAATATGCCCAATGCTGTTACACATGGTCATACTGAGCAAACAGAGTACTGTCTAGAGTTGGAGCATCAGAGCCCAGAGTTAAACACCAACACCCCCATACATACAGTCCCCAAGCAGAGCTATGCCCAACTCATTGCTGAAGCCATAGAGGCAACATGCACATCTACAAGCCCCCAGTCACTCTCTCACCCATTACCAGCTGACACCATTGTTCCATGCTCAGTTAACCAAGGCCATACTCCCCTCTCACCACACAATGATCATCTCCCCATAAATTCTCCACCAACAGCCACCCCAATTCACAATTCCTTCTCCCATCTAACCGGAAGATTCTGGTCTGACATGGCAGAAGATGAGCCCCTCCTCAGTTCTGAAGCAGCTGCTGATGCCAACTTAGCAGAGCAAATCCCTAATGTCTGCATTCAGTTAATGGAGGATGCCAATACCTCTATTTTTGACCAAGCCACTCCACACAAGCAAATCTCACCCACTCACACCATACACTCCATATCTTCCACCTCTAGAACCAACACCACAAACCAAAGGCCAGACAACACCAAAAACTAGGCAGCAACAGTTAATGCAGTCACTAACCAAAAGCAGTCCAAAGCCAAGCAGAAAAAGTTGAAAAACACTGCCATCAGAAAAGAAAAAGCTGTAGCCGGACTTAATTCTAAAAACAGCTCCCATCTCAGCTCCAATAACACATATGAGGACAGACTCTACAATGAAATCATGGCTAGAGATGACAATGCTTACAAGTGCTCACTTGATGCCTCTGAATCCTTCTCTCAAGAAAAGCCAAATTATGAAAGTTCTGATAGCTCATACTACAGAACTACTCCCACAAACTCCTCATGAAAGTCCTCTATTGGAATATTAGAGGTATCAGCAATAAACAATCCCAAAAAGCCCTCAAAAGCCATTGCATCAATCATAGGCCAGACATGTTGATCATCTCAGAGCCTTTTATGGAGTTTCAAAAGATTCATGCCTTTTTTTGGTTATCTCTGGGCATGGAAATGGTAGAAGTTAATAATAGAAATACCAAAGCCCCCAACATGTGGATCCTTAAATCCAAGTCTAGCCCTCAGCCTCACCTTATCTCTAATGCTTCCCAACATATCACCATATCTCTGTGTTACAATAATAAGCCCATCATGATCTCAGCCATCTATGCCCACAATGATCACAGAACCAGAAGAATTCTTTGGGAAGAACTTACCAGTATTAGAAGCAATCATCATCTCCCTTGGCTGGTTATTGGAGACTTTAATTATGTTCTTGGAGCTCATGAGAAAAGAGGAGGTAATCCTCCTTCCATTACCTCATGCATGGAGTTTCAAGCCTTCACTGACACATGTGATCTAATTCACATGAACACCATTGGGCGATTCTACACCTAGTCCAAGCACTCCACTTCATGCCTAGATTCTAGACTGGACAGAGCTCTATGTAGTTCAGATTGGTTTGATATTTGGACTACTGTCAGTTGCATGACCCTCCCCAAACACCCCTCAGATCATACTCCCCTCCTTTTCAGTTCAAAAGATGACACCATTAGTGGTCCTAAACCCTTTAGATTCACCACTACCTGGACCTTCCACCAAACCTTTGAAGAGATAGTTTTTAAAACTTGGTCTGCACAAGTTAATTCTTCATGTCCTATGACTACCATCCAACTGAAACTGAAACTGAAACAGCTCAAGCAAGTTCTGAAAAAATGGAATGGTGAGGTTTTTGGGGATGTTAATTCCAAAGTTAAGCAGGCCACTGATCAACTCCACAAAATCCAAAAGCAAATTGACACTTTGGGGCACACTTACACCTTGGATAAGCTGGAAACTGAAGCACAAACTGACCTGATCCAAGCCAGCCACATACAAGAGAGATTTTGGAAAGAAAAAGCTAGGGTGAATTGGTTAAAAGATGGGGACAGAAGCACTGCCTTCTTTCACAGAATTGCAAAGCAGAGATGGGCTACTAACAAAATCAACCACCTTAAGCATGAAGGCAACATCATTCAGGATCCTGTCATCCTAAAAGACCACATTGTCAGTCACTTCCAACACCTATACAACTCTCAAAATCAGGCCACTGATCACTCTCTCATTAATAAAGTCCTCCCTCATGTGGTTTCATGTGATGACAATGATATGCTGTGTGCCATCCCTAATGATGAAGAAATTAAAAGAGCAGTTTTCTCCCTAAATCCCAATTCAGCCCCAGGTCCAGATGGTTTCCCTGGTTCCTTCTTTCAAAAATGCTGGCACATTGTAGGAGGAGATGTTTGCAAGGCCACTAAATTCTTCTTCCAGCATTGCTGGATCCCCCTGGTTTCAATTCCAATTTTGTGACTCTAATTCCAAAAACTCCCAATGCTGACTCAATCTCCAGCTACAGGCCCATTGCTCTTGCCAATTTCACTTTCAAAATCATACCTAAACTCCTCAGTGATAGAATTGCCATAATAGCTCCCAAAGTCATTTCAGAACAACAGAATGGTTTTATCAGAGGAAGGAGCATACACAGTGCCATTGGTATCACCTCAGAATGCTTTAACATGCTTGACAGGAAAAACTTTGGAGGAAACATTGCAATTAAAATTGATATTGCAAAAGCCTTTGACACCCTCGATTGGGATTTTTTAGTCAAAGTCCTAAGGGTCTATGGTTTCAGCTCTATTTTAGTCAAGTGGGTGCAGTGCATTCTCAACTCAGCAAAACTTTCCATATTGATCAATGGAACTCCATGTGGCTACTTCAGTTGCACTAGAGGAATTAGACAAGGGGACCCCTTAAGTCCCATCCTTTTCTGTCTAGCAGAGGATGTTCTGAGTAGATATTTATCTATGCAGGCCAACAATGGGACTCTCAAACCTATCTCATCTCCTAAAGGCTGCACAGCTCCTACCCACTCTCTATATGCAGATGATGTAATGGTTTTCTGCAGAGGTGACAAAACCAACCTTAAAAAGCTTCTCAGCATTCTAAATGAATATTCTAAAGCCTCTGGGCAATTCATCAACTATCAGAAAAGCAGAATTTTCCTTGGCAGAGGAGCTTTGCACAGAAAAACTGAGATCACAAACATTCTGGGTATGACAGTGGGCAGCACCCCCCTTTGTTTATCTGGGAACCCCTATCTTCAAAGGCAAACCAAAATTAATACATCTTCAGCCTATTGCAGACAGAGTTAGAGCCAGACTAGAAGGATGGAAAGGGAAAGTTCTATCTTTTGCTGGAAGAGCAGAACTCATCAAATCTGTGGCAGTCCCTATGTTGTTACACTCTTTCATGGTATATCTGTGGCCAGTCAAACTCATTAAAAGGGTGTCTACATGGCTCAAGAATTTTTTATGAACAGGAGATATAGCATGCAGGAAGCTAGTTACAATGGCATGGCACTCAGTTTGCACCCCTAAATCTAATGGAGGGTTGGGATTAAGAGACATAAGGCAGGTCAACAGAGCTGGGATACTCAAGCACACCTGGGACATTCTCCATAGTGAAAATCAGTGGAGCAACATGGTCAAAAAGAGGTTCAACATACAGAACACCTGAGCCCTTGCCTTCTACCAGACTTCCTCTGTTTGGCCTGGTTTTAAATCAGCCCTACAGGACATTGAAGCTCAGGCCCGCTGGGTGATTGGGAACGGTTGTAGTATCAATATTTGGTTAGACATATGGACTACATCATCTCCTATTCAATGCCCACCTGCTCTCCTAAGAAAGAGAAGCTGCCTTAGCAGTTTCATCAATAACCAAAGCTGGAATATCCCAGCTTGGTTCATCCACCAATTCCCTTTTCTGACCAAGGAAATAAGCAGCATCACCCTCCCTGACAGGCCTCAGGAGGATCAGCTCATCTGGCCCAAATCTCCTAAAGGGGCTCTAACTTTTAAGGAAGCATACCACTATTATAACAACAGCAAAAATGTTCAATGGGTCTCCCAGATATGGCACAGCTTCATTCCCCCCAGAGTCTCTTGTTTGGTATGGAAACTTTTGCAAAACAAGCTCCCAACTCAGGACAACCTTCAAAAAAGAGGTATGACCATGGTTACTAGATGTGAAATATGCAAAACCAACATGGATAATGCAGAACACACATTCATCAAATGTCCTTTTGCTCAAATTCTATGGAAATGGTTGGTTGATGCTTTCCTTATAACCATTTATGTCCCTCAAAATCTCCCAAATTTATGGAGATTTATTTGCACAATCAAATTCAGTCCCCAGCTTCAGCATTTGTGGATATGTGGATGCCTTCTGACTTTCCATTTAATATGGGAGGCAAGAAACAAGGCAACTTTTTCCCAAGGAAGAATCATGATCTCCTCCACCCTACATCACCTAAAAGGCTGGCTTAGAGACCTTGCCCCCCTCATCAATGGATGCATGAAAAACTCCATGGCAGACCTATCTATCATCAATAATTTGGGTGTCCAAGGCAGATGGAATACAGCCCCGAAAATCATTGAAGTTAATTGGTTACCTCCTCACCACAGTTGGATCAAAATCAACACTGATGGCATGGCATTGGGATCTCCTGGAATGGCTGCTATTGGAGGTATCTTCAGAAACAGCAGGGGCTTTTCCAAGGGTTGTTTCTGTAAAAACATTGGCATACAAACTGCGTTTGTGGCTGAACTCACAGCATTCATCACTGCTGTGAATTTAGCGTGGCAAAACAAATGGTTGCAAGTGTGGTTTGAAATGGATTCTAAGGCTGTGGTTGATTGCATCCACAATCATAATTTCAAACCCCCATGGCATTTAATCAATAGCTGGGCCAACTGCCAAAACAAGCTCAAACAGATGCAGCATTATATATCCCATATTTACAGAGAAGGCAACCACGCAATAGATATACTATCTAAAATGGGCCTAAAGTACATGGATCTCAAATGGTGGAATGCATATCCCCAGCAACTGAATGCAACTCTTGCTCACGATTATGCAAATCTTCCTAACTACAGATTCAAGTGACATGATTTTTGCTCCTTTGCTGTTCAGAATAATGCTAGTTAATTTCTTTCAAGCTTTACATCAAACAGGTGGTGCTCACTGCTGTGTTGATGCATGACATCTAGCAAAATCATCATTACATGGAGGTTTCTTTCATGCATGACAGACACATCAAGGTTAGAGAAGAAAGGGATGCATACTAGGCCTGCTGGCACTTCGCCAGAACACGGAAATACTCCTCTACAGGTGCTTACTTGCCCCAGCAAATTGTCTCATGCAATGTCACAGCCAGAAATCCTCCACACTACTCTCTAATCTCCAAGGCCTGCCTTCAACACTTCATTCAAAAGCCCAATTGGCACCGAAACAACAAGTCAAAGAGGTTCACCTCCATCATCCCTTATGCAGACAACTTCACAAACTCTGAACATAGAAAAACTCAGGGTTCTTTTGAGAGAGATATCATGAATAAATTTTTTAGAGTACTTATGTTTAAGCATAAGTCCTACAAGCAATTTATTTTATTTTTTGTTTGTGTTTTATTTTTGTGGGTCACCGGGGAAGGCCAAATTGTTTCCCCCTCAATTGTAATTTTTTAGTTATTAATGTCATTCTCCTAGCCTTGTGGCTAGTTTTTTTAAAAAAAAAAACCCTAAACCCTAAAAAACCATGAAAATTTCTAGAGAGAGAAAGTGCATAAATTCTCTCCAACCTCTCTCCTCCTAATTTTATTAATTTTTTTAATTCTATGAGTTTTCCGGCAACCTCCATGAGTTTTCCGACAACCACCACCCACCCTCGGCCACCACCAAATGCCCACCTCACAACAATATACCACAGACATCCACCCACTGCCCTGAATCCTCTGCAATGTTCCACGCGCCTTACGCGCCACCATACTCCTCTACACACGCGCCACACGCGCCACCACCTGCAACTACCCACGCGCCACAAGCGTCACCACTTCAACCCTCTGCAACAACCCTGATCAACCAACCGAGCTTCACTAATGCCCTGTTTCCAAACCACACTGCCTCAGCCCAGCCGAATGCAAACTGCCTAATACTGAGTCCCAAAACCACTAGTGGTTTTTCACTGGAATCCATGGCCCAATACCTTGCTGCTAATGCAAAAATGCAAGAGCAGTTAGCCTCTGAGCAAGCAGCTCAACAGAAAAGAATGGCAGAAGCCCAGGCACTTCACCAACAGCAAATGTTCCAACTTCTCTCCTCCATCCTCCCTACGGTCTCACCTTCTCTCCTCGACAAAACCTCTATATTGCAGTCTGTTAATGGTGGCAATGATTTGACTGTTAATAATAAAAGTGCTTTAGTTAAGAAAGGTGAAGAAATAGTGGCAGACTATATGAAGCAGGCACAGTCGAAACTCATTGATGACCAGCTCCTCCGAGTTTTAAACCAGCAAAGGAAAAATGGGCAGCCAAAAATGACCCACAGTCCAGGTGATAATCCTCCACCTCCATTGCCTTCGAAAGAAATCTCATGTAAAGAATCTAAACCAGCCAAAGTCAACAATGCAGAGATTACTGAAGTGGTTCTGGTTGATGAGGAGGATGATGAGGTTGAAAATTGTGTTTTGGCGCCAAAACCAGGTCACAGTTGTCAACTCAACAACCCCAGCCTCTGCTCTACCTACCAACCCTGAACACACCACTTCTGAGCCTGTCACTTCCACCTCCTCTGTATTACCACCTTCAAAAGCCAGCTATGCCAGTTTTTTGAGGCCCAAGGCAGCTCCACCAGCTATCCCAATAGCCCAGCTACCTGCTCCTTACAAGAAAGGACACTTGATGGCTGTCAAACTCGATGAAGGAGTATACCAAAGATCTCTGCAACAATGTAAAAATAATTTGCATGGCAGATTAATTTTGCAACGTGGGAAAGCACCCATCAAAACGGGGGATTTGCAAACTGCTCTGTCATCTGTATGGCAGCCAAAAGGACCTTTGGTCCATCATTCCAATTGGTAGAGGGTACTACACCATACGGTTCTCTAATGTGGAAGACAAGCAAAAAGTTTAGACTAAATGGCAAACCAATCTCAAAGAATGGGTTTTTAACCTTTTTCAATGGACTCCAGATTTTAAGCCTAGCAAACAAAAGCAAACCAGAGCTAGAATTTGGGCTCGCTTGCATGAAATCCCTGATGAATATATGCATTACCACCTAATTCTTAGTATGGCCAATGTCATTGGCACCCCCATCTCAATTGATCCCTTCACTCTTAAAAAAGAGTTTGGTCATTACTGCCGTGTGGAAATAGAGGTGGATTTGAAAGGTGAACTCCCTTCCTGTATTCTGGTAGAAAGAGAAGAGTTTAGTTTTGAAGTTGATGTATCTTATGAAAGAATTCCATATTTTTGCTCTCACTGCTCAGTTATAGGCCATCTGGTCACTGCTTGTAGAACCCTTCAAAAAGCACAACACCATGTTGACAACACCACCAGAAATGTCAATAAACCAGTCAGCAAAGCTAAAACCCAACCTACAACTGCTGCTACCTCTCATACCCAACCAAATCCTCATAATCCTAGTTCTAAATCAATACATAGTAATCAAGGTGTGTCCCCTACTACTCTATCCCCTGAGTTAGTAGTCAATACTAGCTCTAACTCACTGCCACCCCAAACCATTGCTCCTCCACAAAACTCTGATCAGGAATACAATGCTCCCCTCTCCACAAATGAAGCCTTCAAAAACACTAGTCTGATAGATACCCCCTGCACCTCCTCTCTTTCCATCTACAGCACCTCCATAGTTAACACCATTGTCCCTTGCTCTATAGAAGCTCTACACACCCCCACTTCCCCACATAATGTCCACCTCCCAGTTAACTTTCCTCCAACTCTCTCAAATACCAACAACCCCTTCTCCCCTCTCAGTGGAAAATTATGGGCTGATGAGGTAGATGATGAGACTCTCCCCTCCTCTGAGGCTGCAGCAGATGAACATCTCAATGAGATAATGCCCAACAAGTGCATTCAATTAATGGAAGATGATAATACCTCCATTTTTGATCAAGCCACCCCTGTCAAAGGACCTTTGAAGAGCACATCTTCCAGTCAAAGCACTTCTTCTCCTTCCAATGCTTCTTCAAGAAATTCTTTTAAAAGCAAAAGTCAAACTAAAACACCAGTTGGTGCCAGCAAATGCACAATCTCAAAGGCGAAGCAAAAGCAAATGAGAAATGCTTTAAATAGGAAGACCAGATTTTTGAATAGAAAATCCCACAGCAATAGTGTCAGCTCAAGCCCAATTAAAACATATGAGGATAGACTTTACAAGGAGATATTGGACAGAAATGCAAAAACTTTCACATGTTCTCTTGATGGTTCAGATTCAAACTCAGAAAATGCATTGAATTCTACCAGCTCTGACAGATATGGCCCCAACTCTACACCCTTTTTCTCTCAATGATAGTTCTGTACTGGAATATTAGAGGTATCCAAAATGTGGATTCTCAAAATGTCCTCAAAAACCTTTACCTCAATCATAAGCCAGACCTGTTATTCATCTCTGTGCCTTTTGTGAGCTTCCACCAAATTCCTTCTTATTTCTGGTTGTCCATTGGCATGCAACTCATCTCCCTCAATCATAGACCTGATAAACTCCTTAACCTATGGGCTTTCAAAACCATAAACTCTCCACAGCATGCCCTCATCTCTGCTTCTTGTCAACACATCACCTTCAGCTCCAGTTATTCTAATACCTCAGTGATCATTTCAGCCATCTATGCCCATAATGATCATAGAAATAGAAGAATCCTTTAGGAAGAGCTCACTGCTATCCACAGTAACCATCAGTCTCCATGGTTGGTTATAGGAGATTTTAATTCAGTTCTTGGTGCTCATGAAAAGAGGGGTGGCAGACCTCCTCTAGCTGCTTCTTGCCTTGAGTTTCAAGCCTTCTCAGACACCTGCAATCTGGTTCACATTAATTCCACTGGGCCCTTCTTCACCTGGTCCAAAAATACCATTCCAAGCATTGATTCAAGGCTAGATAGAGCTATGTGTAGTCCAAATATGTTTGATGAATGGCAATTTGTCAGTTGTGCTACTTTGCATAAGTTCAGGTCAGACCACACCCCCCTCCTATTTAAAGCTGAGAATGATATCATTTCTAGCCCCAAACCTTTCAGATTTCTCTCAGCCTGGTCCTGTCATCAAAACTTTGAAGAAGTGGTTACTCTCTCTTGGTCCAAACCTGTGCTATCCACATGTCCTATGGTCTCTTTTCAACTGAAGCTCAAGCAATTAAAGAGTGACCTAAAAACATGGAACAAGGAAGTTTTTAGGAATATTCAGGAAAATGTTAGCATAGCCAAGGAGGAGCTGCTGTCTATTCAACTTTCCATAGACAGTACTGGACACTCCCCTCAATTGGACAGACTTGAAGCACAAGCTCAGGCTAAGCTCACTCAAGCCTTACATACTCAAGAAAGATTTTGGAAAAAAAAAGCAGAGTCAACTGGTTAAAAGATGGTGACAAAAACACAGCTTTCTTCCACATAATTGCAAAGCAAAAATGGGCCTCTAACAGAATCACTGCTCTCAAAAGTGGTGGAATCACAATCTCCAGCTCCAATCAGTTGAAAGACCACATCACCACTCATTTCCAAAATCTGTATAGCTCACAAAATTGCATTTCCAACCATCATTTGATTGACCAAGTCATCCCTCAATTGGTAACTGATTAAGCCAAAATATTGCATTTTTATATGTATTTAAGTGGCTTAATATGCATGAATTTGATTTTAATTATCCTAAATTGTTAAGAATTGAGTTTTTATCATGAAATAGGATAGTATGTTTGTTTCTAGTGCATTATAACCTTTTTACAGGTTAAAAGTGAACAAGAACGAATCTAGAAGCAAATTCTCCCAAAATTAGTCATTGCCAGTCAAATTCGGAGCTGAATTGAGTTCAAGAAGTGAACCGAAAGCAAATTCCAAGCTCAAGCATGAAGAAAGTTGATGGAAGAGACTAAGATAAGCCAATAGAGCAGTCCCAAGAAAAAAAGAGTCATTTGAATCAAACCGAGAAATTTTTGAATGAAGAAGAGATTCACTGCGCGCATTGCCTCTGTTCCGGTAATTTCTGGCATTTATCCGTACCGAATCTGAAGAAAACTCCTGAGACAAAAGTTGTAGATCTTTGAGCTAGCTACGCGTGAGCGAAAATCTTGCGTCAATCGGAGTTCGGAACGCAAAGTTATGGCCGAAATACGAACAGTGCGCTGGAGGAGCAGATTCCTGAGCGAACGAATACCTAAATTTATGATGCAGATATTTATCGAATGGGGTCCTTAGCCTAGATGGAAAGTGACCAGCTCTCTACTCATGCTTAGTCCAGTGTTCGAATCCCGCGGCCAACAATTTTTAATTATTATTTTTAAGCTGACCCGAGAAGTTAAGGTGGAAGACTTAGTCTCTCGAGCCAACGACTTGATAGACGACAAAGCTATTTTTAGATTTTGGACTATTATCTTTATTTTTATTTATTTTATTTTATTAATTAGTTTAATTTTTGAATTTTGAAAAGAAGAATTAAATGTCGATGATATTTTTAGGTTTTAGGTTTAATTTTGAGTAAGAGAAAAACAGTCGTCGTTCTTTTTCTTTTGAGTAGAGGAGAACAGCCGCCATTCTTGTTCTTCAATAATTCCCAATTTCCTTGCGTAACTATCAGAGAGATATTTTCATTTGGTTTATGGCTTGTATTGAAGAAGAAACATCGTATAATTCTATTTCAATTTGAGTTTGCGCGAGTCCCATTACAGTTCTTCAGTAACTGCGTATCTGTAAGTTTCTTTTTCTTTCAATTTTATTTTTAATTTCATTCAATTAATGTTTTGATTGAGTTTGAATGTGATTGTTATTGAAATTAATGCTTCATTTATAATTTTTGTTGGAATTCCCGCATAGAACCCTAAAAATATGTGTTTTCTTAGTTTAATCATAACTTCTTCGTTTCTTGACATATTTTGATGATCCACCTATCAAAATGAACGTATTTTAATTCTATACAAAACCCTACTGATTTGGAGACTCAAATCCCAAGTTTTTCAAAAGTCAGTAGGCCATTTGTGTAGCTGGCAAACTGTTTATTTTTCAAAAGTGTTTATCCATAATTTCTATTTTGCGTATGTTTTTAATTTTCGATTGCTTTAAAATTTTGAGTATATTTATATGCTTATGTTTTTAATTAATTTTTCATTCTTGAATATAAATATGCTGTTTTATTTAATTATTTTATTGTCCATGAATTTATTAAATATGTTTGGCTAGTTCGCTAGTTAGGGGTCCGTAAGGAACGGGTATGCCGACGCGATAATTTTTCGGACCCAAATTCAATTCTAATTAATTTTTCATTGGTTAATAGGTCATTATAAATCTGATTTTTATTAAATTATTATCCTAGTATGCTAATAACATATTTTTATAATAAATTTAATAAAATATTTTTGACAAAAGAACCAAACTAGTTTGAATCATTATTTTTGCGCTAAACCCTAACTAGTTAACTTAGAGAGCGGTCTATACTCTCTAAATTAATTGGTTATGTATCTTTTTAGATTTCAAACTTAAGTGCGCTATTTTCGGTAGTATTTTTAATCCTTACTTTTTGATACCGAAATTGCCAATTTTGTGTTTCCACCACCCGTTTTAGTTCAAATTTGATTTTAATCATGTTTTAACCTATTTGAATTAAATTGTGGCTTTTACTTAGTATTTATAAACTCACTTTTAATAAAAGGTTTTGTAGTGTGGAGCACTACTCAACTTTAATAAACAAGTGTTTTCGATAAAATTAAGTAATGCGAATTGATTCCATAATTAGTATTGGTACGTATAGTTCATGTCACGCATGAATTGTTGCGAAAAATATGAGTTTATGAGATCATTTAGCTTGTGAAAAGTACGCTGATTTTTAAAGAAAAATTAATTATAAAAGAATTCTCGGTCCACCGAATTGCCCGTTGTGTTACCCGAAACTTATGGATACCCCTAACGCTTTTTATTCTTAATTTTAATTAAAGTTTTTTACACATTTAGTTAATTTAGCACGCTGTTTTTATTATTTATTTTATTTAGCTTTATTATATGTTCTTGTTATTCCATTCCCTCCATATTTCATCTTTTATTTATTTTTCTCTTCTTCCTCTTGAAAGAAATTTTCCTAAGTCAAAGAACTACCCTCCTCCTCGTGGATCGACCTCGGACTTACCGAGTTTTTATTACTTGACCGACCACCTGCACTTGGGTGTAATAACTTCGCACTTTTTGGGCGTAGTCAGTAACTACTGCTGATAATGACATTCTTGGTTCTACTCCCTCAGAAGAAGAAATAAAAAGGCAGTGTTTGCTCTAAACCCCAATTCTGCCCCTGGACCTGATGGTTTTCCTGGCTCTATGTACCAAAAGTGCTGGCACATTGTTGGTATGGATGTTTGCAAAGCTATTAAATTCTTCGTTCTTCACAACTGGATCACCCCAGGTCTCAACTCCAATTTCATTACTCTCATTCCCAAAATTCCCAATGCATACACCATTACTAACTTTAGACCCATAGCCCTTGCCAATTTTATCTTTAAAATCATCCCCAAAATCCCCAGTGACAGGCTTGCTTCTATAGCCCCCAAACTAATTTCACATCAGCAAAATGGTTTTGTCAACGGTAGGCACATTCACAACTCTATTGGCATCACCTCTGAATGCTTTAACATGCTGGACAGAAAGACCCATGGAGGCAACATTGCCATCAAAATTGACATTGCCAAAGCTTTTGATACTCTTGATTGGGGCTTTCTTCTCAAAGTTCTGCAAGCTTTTGGTTTTTGCTACACTTTCATCAAGTGGATTAATAGCATTCTTCAATCAGCCAAGCTCTCCATTCTGATTAATGGTTCCCCTTGTGGGTACTTCAGTTGCACTGGAGGTGTTAGGCAAGGAGACCCTCTGAGCCCTATTTTATTCTGCCTTGCTGAAGAGGTTCTTAGTAGACTCATCTGCCTGCACTCCTCCAAAGGCAGTTTAAAGCCCATATCTTCTCCCAAGAGTTGTTCTGCTCCTACCCACTCTTTATATGCTGATGATGTAATGCTCTTCTATAGAGGGGACAAAAAGAATCTGCTCTTGGTTCTCAAAATTCTTCAAGATTACTCGAATGCTTCTGGGCAATTCATCAATTACAGCAAAAGCAGAATTTTTTTCGGGGAAACAGGCTGAGCATAGAAAAACTCAAATCATTTCCATTCTGGGAATGGCTGTTGGTAACATACCTTTCTCTTACCTGGGTGTCCCCATCTTTAAAGGTAAACCAAAGCAGGTGCACTTACAACCCATTGCTGACAAAATTAGAACTTCTCTTGATGGTTAGAAAGGGAAGGTTTTGTCCTTTGCTGGTAGAGCAGAACTCATAAAGTCATGTGCAATTCCTAAACTGATACACTCATTCATGATTTATAAATGGCCTGCCAAGCTCATCCACACCATCAACTCCTGGTTAAGAAATTTTCTTTGGACTGGGGACATTTCTAGCAAAAAGTTAGTCACAGTTGCTTGGCATAGTGTGTGTATTCCCAAGAACTGTGGGGGATTAGGACTGAGAGACATAGCTCAACTCAACAAATCAGCTCTTCTCAAGCATACATGGGACATACTCCATACCAACAATCAGTGGAGTAATCTTATGAGAGGCAGGTTCAACATCATCTCTACCAGAGATGCAAACTCCTACAAAATTTCTTCTATTTGGCCAGGTGTTAAAGCAGCTCTTCAGGTTATTGATACCAATGCTTTTTGGGTTATTGGAAATGGTGAAAAAATCAATTTATGGCAGGACTGTTGGCTGCCCTCATCCCCTATCCTGTGCCCTCCCCCTCTCCTCAGTAGAAGCAGCAAGCTCAGCTCTCTTATCTCTCAAGGAAAGTGGACTATCCCTTCCTGGTTCACCCATCAATACCCTTACCTGATTGCAGAAATTACCAACACTCAGTTGCTAGCCAAGCCTCAGGATGACCAACTCATTTGGCCTTTCACCTCCAAAGGCCTTCTTACTTTTAGAGATGCCTACCAATTCTATAACAAATGCTAGCCTGTCCAATGGACCAAGCATCTATGGAAAGGTTTTGTTCCCCCTAGAATCTCTTGCCTTGTTTGGACAATTCTTCAAAACAAACTCCCAACCCAAGACAACCTGCAAAAAAGAGGCATGATCCTTGCCTCTAGGTGTGGTATTTCTAAATCTAATCTGGACACTGTCGAGCATGTGTTTCTGTACTGCCCTTATGCTCAGACTTTGTGGAGGTGGCTGTTCAGTTCCTTTCATATTTCCACAGCCATCCCAGGCAGGATCTCAGTTCTGTGGGAATTTATTTGCAAACTCAAAATGAGCCCCCAACTCTTCAATATTTGGATTAGTGGATGCCTCATTACCTTTCATCTCATATGGGACTCTAGAAATCAGTCCCTCTTCCATCAAAGAAGACCTATCATCTCTAGAACAATGCAACACTTAAAAGGCTGGTTGATAGATCTTGCTCCCCTTATAAAAGGTCACATGCATAATGCTGGGGTGGACTTATCTATTCTCCATAATCTGGGCATTCAGGGTAGGCCCAACACAGCCCCCAAAATCACAAAAGTTTACTGGATTCCCCCTCATTTTCATTGGGTTAAAGTGAACACTGATGGTCTGGCCTTGGGTTCTCCTGGTGTGGCAGCAATTGGAGGCATTTTTAGAAACTACAGAGGATTTTCCAAGGGCTCCTTCTGCAAATCTATTGGTATCCAAAATGCCTTTTTTGCAGAACTCACTGCCTTCCTCACTGCTGTAAGCATTGCTTGGTCTAAAAATTGGAAGAAAATATGGTTTGAATTAGACTCTCTGGCTGTGGTTAATTGCATCCAGAACCCCACATTCAAACCCCCCTGGCAACTCACCAATGCTTGGAACTCTTGCCAGCATCATCTTAGCCAAATGCAATATCATATCACTCATGTGTACAGAGAAGGAAACCAACCTGCTGACTCCCTTTCCAAACTTGGGCTTAAGTTTTCTGAGCTCAAATGGTGGGACTCTCACCCTTCCTAAATTGATCACTTCTTGGCCCATGATTATGCCTGCCTTCCCAGTTATAGATTCAGATGATTGGAGAATGTTATCTACTCTCTTCCACAGCAGGTTCATCACTGTTTCTATGTTCTGCAGAATTCCTGCTTGCAGAAATTTTGTTGGCTCTGTTACCTGGAGGGCTCAGTTTGTTGATGTTCAACAATCTCCAATGTATAAGGAGATTTTGAGGGACAGAAATGGTTTTGTGGGTTTATCAAACCTGTCTCATAGGTCCTCATCTCTTGGTCTTTTTTCCTGTAGCCCCCCCATCTGCAGAACTCTGTCCTCCCTGCTCTTTTGCCCCCTCATTCAGTTTATTCCCTTCAATATGGAGCAGTCTCACAGGGATATAACTGCTTTATTGGACAGCAACCTTTACCCTCAAGATCTCTGCATCTTCAGCAGCAATCCAGTTTCCTGTGGTTCTGCAGATTTGCAGATTAAGTTCTGCATATTTCCTGTGCACAGTCCTAATTTGACAGATATTAAGCTTTTGGATGTTGATACCTCTTGTACTTCCACTTGTTATATTTGCATTTTCTTTGTAATAGCTGGTAGCATAGTGTTAAGTTACTGTACTCATAAATTGGATAGTGGACTTATGATTGTTTGTCTAAGTCCATTAACCAATTTTATTTCTTTCTTGGTTTTTTTTTGTTTTTCAGGCCTTGGAGATGGTCTCATTGTATCTCCCACCTTCATTTTAGTTGTTATGTTATGACTCTAAGGCCTTTTTTGGCCTTAGAGGTTTTAAAAAAAACCCTAAACCCTAAACCCTAAACCCTAAACCCGAAAATCCTAAAACCCTAAACCCCTAAACCCCTAAACCCTAAACTCTAAACACCCTAAACCCTAAAAACCCTAAACCCTAAACCTTAAACCCTAAACCCTTATAAGAATAAATGAATTTCACCTTTGTGGATCATGTAGAGGATCCATATGAGAAAACTAGGGTTTGAAAGCATCAGATTGCGATTTGGTAAGATTTTTTAATTCTCGCTGGGATGCGAAAATTGATTGTTTTCGCTACCGAAACGACCTTTGATCATCCTGATTTTATGCGCAATGTTTGTAACTTTGCGTTCCGAACAACATATCCAAAAATCAGCCCGATCCAACGGTGCGATCAAAAGTTACAATTGATTTACGACTGCTGTGTCCGAAAACCTAAAGATTTTCTATCGTATTCCTTCCGCCATCAGATCTTACACCGAGTGTGGGCTACAGTATCACCATGATTTTCTACTCTTTCAATAGAACAAACCCTAACTCATGAGAATTATTGTAATAATGAGAAAAGACAAGGCCGGCGTATATATAAGGCTACGATAGGAACCTTAAGGAGAAATAAGTGTTTAGGCTTCCTATGAAAAGTTGGAATCCTAATTCCACTATGAATTAGTTCCTTCCATAAATTATAATTCGCACCACTAAAGAATTATAATTGCACTCCCGTCCTTATCTCAAATTTAATTTCGAGCTCCTTATTATTAAATACTTATTATTCTCCCCACGTTAAGATTACAAATAACCGTCATTTAAATTAAATTATTGACAATTATAATTAAATGACTTCTTAATCCTTGAGCCTACCACTTAACTTATATGACATGTTGGATTAACATAATCCACTTGCAGGGTTTGACAAGATCAAAACTTATAAGCTTCTCAAGGGGCTATCATAAATCCCTATACCGGGACGTGGTTTCTGTCAATAATTAATATTCATCATACATATAGTGTCGTCATCCAATTCACGAAAATTATTGATCCATAAATGAATCACACTCTTAATGAGTCAAAACAACGAACACTAAATATATATGTCTATTAATTATTTCAAGATTAAGAGTATAAGTAATCATAATAACCATGAGATTTTAAATTGTTTTATATAGTCAGTATAAAAATAATTAACTCAAACTGGTCCTATTCAATACACACAAAGTGTACTAGCACAACGAGTTAAAACTATACCGTTTTCTGTAGTCAAGGTATACTACTAAAACTTGTGCTATAATCTTACCGATGGGTGCTCAATTCCATCTAAGACTGTGAACCATTAAACTTATATTCCACAAGAACCGATTATATGATCTTCATGTGTAAGCTATACTCTACACACCAAATTATATACTATATGGAATAAAAAGACACACATGCACAATATTTAAATAAATAATATAATGCAACCATTGCCCATAAAAATTCTCATTAAAATAGCAAAATCAAGTTTATAACATATCCAAACCAACAAGAAAATTATGGCTTTTAGTATATCACTCTAACAATCTCCCACTTAGACTCAAAGCCATGCAGCTATGCATCTCACTCCCATTCCCTCAACGTGAACACTCTATGTGTTTTCCCTTCTTATGAGTCCTCGGCTCTTTTGAGTTCGCAATTGTTTCACTATTATCAAAATAAAGTGAAATAGCTTATAACATTGAAGGTGTCACATCTAGATTCATATGGAAGTTCTTGAGCCAAACCACTGCCTAAGCTGCTTCTAAAGCAGCCATATATTTAGCTTTCATCTTGGAGTCGGCAATGCAAGACTGCTTGATACTCCTCCAACTAATGACTCCACCTCTTAGAGTAAACACATAACCTGAAGTTGACTTTCTGGAATCCTAACTTCTGACTAAAAATCCTTGTCTATGTATCCAACAGGTACTAGACTGTTTGCCTGGTAAACTAACATAAAATCTTGAGTCATTTTAATACTTAAGTATATGTTTTACCGCAGTCTAGTGTTCTTTCCCTGAATTAGACTGATATCTGCTAACCATACAAACGGTAAAGCAAATGTCTGGTCTAGTACACAATATAGCATACATGAGGCATCCCACTGCCGAAGCATAAGGAGCTCCCCTCATCCTTTCTATCTCATCATGTGTCTTATGACATTGATCTTGGATAGAGTGATTTCATACCTAAAAAGGGAAAAACCCTTTCTTGGAATCTTGTATACTAACTCTAGAAAGAATCGTATCGACGTAAGTACATTGAATAAGCCCAACATCCTATTTTTCCAATCTCGCATAAGCTTAATACCAAGGATGTGACTGGCTTCTCCTAAACCCTTCATATCGAACTAACTTATTAACCATGCCCTCACTGAAGATAATATTCACATATCGCTTCCAATAAGTAAGATATTATCCACATACAATACCTAGAATACCACCGCGCTTCGGCTGCGCCTTTTGTACACATAAGACTCATCCGAACATTGATTAAAACCAAAAGATTTAATTGTATGGTCAAAACAGATGTTCCAAGATCTAGACACTTGCTTAAGCCCATAAATAGGCTTATTGAGCTTGCACAACATGTGCTCTTAGCCCTTTGCTATGAATTATTTTGGTTGCATCATATAAATGCTTTTATCAAGACTTCCATTAAAGAAACCTGTCTTGACATCCACTTGCCAAATCTCATAATCAAGATGAGCCACAATGGATAAGAGAATCCTAATAGACTTTAGCATGGCTACCGGCAAAAAGGTTTCATCATAATCGATCCCCTTCTTTCTGAGTGAACCCTTTTAGCAACAAGCCTTGATTTAAGCCCGTCTAATCATCTCTATCTCTTATATACCCACTTGTATCCGATATATTTTATTCCTTCGGGTGGTTTTATAAGATCCCATACTTTGTTAGAGTATATGAACTCTATTTCAAATTTCATAACCCTTTGCTATTTTCTTGTATCTTTATTTTAAAGTACTTCATTGTAGTTAAAAAATGTTCGTTTCTTATTCATCAGGGACCTTGTCATAAGACTCTCCCAAGAATATAGAACAACCAGCTTGACGAACAACCCTCCCACTACGACTAGGCACTACTTGTGTTTGTGTATATTGTGCAAATATTGAACATACTAACTCAATATCCACACGTTGTGCTGGTTCAAGAACCTACGTATTAGTGATTTGTTCAAGATGTGCACAAGTATCGGCAATCCTCCCACTACGATGAGGTAATGGAATGTCGATATTCATTTACTGTGATATTTCCTCTTGTACTAAAGGTATAGATGAATCGTGCCATGTTTTTTTCTCCTCTCATTTCCACTACAACAACACTACTCCTGGGCTTATGGTCTATGATATAATCCTCTTATAAGAATCTAGCATTGATAATAATAACATTATATTCTTGAGGATTGTTAAATAAACCACGTTTGGTTCCTTTTGGATATGCAACAAAGAAACACAATTTCGTTCTTGATTCCAACTTATTTGCATTACCTTTCAGCACATGTGCTGGACTACCCCAAACCTAAATTTGTCGCAGACTAGGCTTACGCCCAATCCGCAATTCTATGGGTGTAGTAGGTACTGACTTTGATGGTACCAAGTTCAGAATATATGCAGCTATTTCTAAAGCATATCCCCAAAAAGAATCAGGTAGGTCTGAATAACTCATCATAGATCTTATCATTTCTATAAGAATCTTATTCCTTCTTTCTACTACACCATCATGCTGTGGCATCTCCGGTGCAGACAACTGGGATGCAATCCCATTCTCTAATAAGTATTCATTGAACTCTCCTAAGAGGTATTCGCCACCACAATTTGATCGTAGTGACTTGATACATTTTTCTAGACGCTTCTCCGTTTCTGTCTTGAATTCTTTGAATTTCTCAAAGACTTTAGACTTACGTCGCATTAAGTAAATATAACTATACTTTAAATAATCATCTACAAATGTGATGAAATACTCAAAGCCTCCTCTAGGATGGACATTCATGTGTCCATACAAATCAGAGTGAAATAGTTTTAACTGTTCTTTAGCGCTATAGCCTTTTGCCGAGAATGATCTCTTAGTCATTTTACCTTCTAAACAGGATTCACAAACTGGAAGTGCCTCCACTTCCAATGAACCTAATGGTTCATTTTTGACCAGTTTTTGAATTCTTTTTAGATTAATATGACCAGGGCGTAAGTACCAAAAATACATTTGGTTCATTTTGAAGGTTCATTTCTATTAATCGATAAACTATTAATGCTATTCAATTCACTAGTTGTAGTACTAACAAGTCAGGATTATTAATGTAAAGATCAATCACTAATGTACTAGAACAAACAAACTATTTTTTTTTTAATGATAACTGATTTATCATTAAAATAAATAAAATATTTGTCCTCAACCAATCTAGAAATAGAAATCAAATTCCTTCTAATAGAAGATACATATTGACATTCCTTAATTATTAATATCCTATTCTGACTAGACTGAAGATAAATATCTTCTACTGTAACTGTTGTCACATTCAAAATTGCCCACATGTAATTTTTTTCTATTTTTAAGTTGTTTGGTTTCCTGGAACCCCTGTAAAGTATTGCAGACATGATTAGTGGCTCCTGAATCTACACACCAGGTACTAGTAGATCGGACCACTAAACACGATACAACAACAAATAAATGAAATTTACATATGTTATTATAACGGTTTAGGAAACTGGGACAATATTTCTTCAAATGCACTTTCTACTGACAGTGAAAACACTGGCCCATAGGCTTTTTCATTCCTCCTAGAGGTTCAGTGACTGCTGCACGCATTGCTCCTTGTGGGACTACAACTTATGCATTCTTCTTCTTCATTTCTTACTTTTGGGCATAGAAGTTGAAGCTTTCTCAACTGCTTGAGTACTAGCCAGCTTACCAAGGAGTTCCTTAACTGCTTGAAATTCTTTAAGAAGTTCCAACAATGAATAAAGCTTATTCATGTTGTAATTCTGTCGGAATCACTTAAATAAATCCAACAGCGACTAGAGAACGATATCGACCTTAGTTTTCCCATCAATTTCAACCCCAAAGATTTCTTAATTCATTCAGAAGACCGATCATCTTCAAAACAAGATCTTTAACTCGAGTTCCTTCAGCAATAGTCGTGTTCATGAGGCCTTTCATCGAAACCTGCCTTGCAGCATGATCCTGATCTCCAAAAATATCTTTGAGGTTCAGCATTATGTCGTAGGCGGTGGCAAAAGACTAATGCTAATGTTGTAGCACATTTGACAAAAATGCCAGAATGTAAAACCACGCCAACTCATCAGCCTTTTTCCACCTCCAGCAAGCCTGGGTTTTAATGTGCCAAGAAATTAGTACAATTTAGGGCACTAATATATATCTTGAAGAGCATATATTACTACATTTGTTGTGTTTTTTGAGCTTTTCAGGTATTTGGAATTAAATCGAGAAGTTTGCAATTGAAGAAAAAAATGGCTGCGCACAAGGCCTGAGTTCAATAAATTTCTGGCACTAATCCGTAAATAATTTGAATAAAACTCCAGAGACAAAAGTTCTAGATATTTGAGTTAGCTATGCGTGGGCAAAATCCTTGCATCAATCGGAGTTCGGAGCACAAAGTTATGGCCAATGAACGATCAATGCGCTGCTAGAATTAATTCCAGCGAGAATGTTTAAATGAAGATGTGATTTTTGTTATATAATTGCCCAGCCCACTTCCAGCAGCCCACGAGCCCAGCCTACTTCCAGCAAATCCAAGCCCACCATGTTCAATTAAATAGCCAAGTGCAATTATAAAAGAACAGCAGCGGCACCATTCAAAGGGATTTTTGAAAAGCCACAATTTAATTTCTTTTTCTCTTCTTCCTATGCACAATTTTCGATAAAAGAGGAGTGGCAGTAATTGAGGGCAAAAAGTCGATTTTTTTTCTTCTCTATTTTCTCTTCTTCTAGCGTGTTTATTCGAGAGAAAGCTACAAATAATTATTTTTTTCTCTTTTCTTCTTTTCTCTTTTGCCGAGTACTCTTGTTGGTTTCAAGATATTTGTTTCAAATATTTGGATGCTTTGCGGACAATTATAATAGCAGTTCAAAATTATTATTTTTCTTCGTCAATTTATTTGTGCGTACCAAGTAAGTATTTAATTTATTTAATTATGCATTATTTAATTATGTTTTGTGTTTTAATTGTCAGCATGCTAGGCTAGGTTAATTTTTAGGGTTGAGGATGAGTATATTTGATTGATTCCCTTGCATGTATTCATGCCAATTGACTCTACTAATTTAATGCTTTAATATTAAAAATATTTTTTCCTATTGAATGACTATTTTAATTGATAAAAAAATAAGATTAGATTCTCATTATGATTTGTTGGATTCAGTTTATGATTTGTTAAAAGCGAATATAAATTGTGTTTTGAGAGATATTCTGAGTGTTTTGATTTTATACATTTGTTTGGCTGTGGAAAAATTAACACTTGAATTTTATAATTGAATTTATTTTCCACATCTAATAGAGTCGAGAGACCAAATTAGTGCGAAATAAAGAGTAGAGTTTGCTGGGCATGAATACTAGGAACATGATATCAAATATATGACTCCACCACCCTAGTATTTTATTAATTGATTATTTCATTAGTATTTTTATTATTTTATTCGTATTCTTAGTTAATAAATCATCCCAATCACTTTTTAAGCTATATTAGGAATTAATTAGAATTAGTGAGAGAGATACGTACGTTCTATCCGTCAAGTCCGTAGGGTTAGACGTCGCTCTTGCCTAAGCTATACCAGTATTCGATTCGTGCACTTGGGAGTAATTAAAATATTCACAACAAGTTTTTGGCGCCATTGCCGGGGACTTGAAAATTCGTTTTTCCACCATCTCACTAATTTAGATTATTTCCTTCTACTAGTTCCTTTAAAAAAAAAGAAAAAAATCTTAGGAGTAGAGTAGTGCATGAGCATTGTTTGGAAGTGCGGTGTTAAGAGATTGAATAGGATAGAGAATTTAGAACTCAATCCTTTGTTTGAGGAAGGAACGATGGCTGATGAACAAGAAGAGGCGAAAACTTTGAAGTAGCTTTTCTCTCCTATCACTACCAACCTACCATCATGCATTGTTTTACCTGCCACTACCGTAAATCATTTCGAGCTTAAACTGCAAGTAATGCAACTTCTTCCAAATTTTCATGGAATTGATCAAGAAGATCCTTACCTCCATATTAAGGATTTTCTAGAAATTTGCACCACTTTCAAGTTTCAAAATTTTTCGGATGATTCTATTCGCTTACGTTTATTTCCTTTCTCCCTAAAAGGGAAAGAAAAAGCGTGGCTCAATTCACTACCCTCTAGGTCCATCACTGGTTGGGAGACTTTAGTTTCCAAATTTTTAACTAATTTTTTTCCCATGTCCAAGACAAATGAACTTCGTAGGCAGATATCTGATTTTTGTCAAGAAGATCATGAAAAATTTTATGAATCTTGGAAAAGATTTAAGGACCTACTTTTGAGATGTGCCCACCATGGTTTTAAAAAATGGAGACTAGTTCAGTTCTTTTACTAATGAGCTGGCTCAAACCAATCGAAATATGATCGAGTCAATGAACAGTGGTACTTTCCTTAGGCTCACAGAAGATAAAGCTTATAATTTCCTTGAGAACCTTTCTGAGAGCTCTCAACAATGGGATTTCTCTTCTCATAGAAATTCATCAGCTCAAGTTAAGAAGGAAGTTAAGAAAGAGGGCATCTATGAGCTATCTGAAAGTGTAGAGACTAGAAGGCAGTTAGATAGTCTCTCAAAGAAACTTAAAGCATTAACGCTGCGGCTAGATAGCAACTCTGTCAATCAAATTCAAGCCGAAGGATGTTCTGTGTGTGCTAGCCCTATGCATGCATCGTAAACTTGCCCTTCTATGGTAGAATTCTCTGAATTCATGCCATAACAAGTAAATGCGATGAATGAATACAAAAAGCAATTCAATAGTCCATTCACAGAGACATACAATCTGGGTTGGAGAAATTACCCAAATTTTTCGTGGACACAAGCTCAACCTATACCTAATATGGGTTCCCCATCAGTTAGTGTTCCACGACAGTAGCCATCTCTTGGTTTTCGTCCTCCTATTAATTCTTATACATCATTCTAACCTGCTCCACCTGCTCCATCACCCCATGTCACTCCACAACAATTTTCATCTTTGGAGGACACTCTCAAGCAATTCATCCAAGTGACCACCCAAAATAATCAGAATCCAAGCCAACTTTTGCAAGAAGTTAGGAATAACGGCCTCTTGAACACTCAAGCCATCATTAGGTTAGAGAGTCAAATGGGTCAAATGGCGAGTCAATTGGGTGAGAGAGAGAAGGGTAAGTTTTTTAGTCAACCAATCCTGAATCCTAAAGGTGTTTCCTTAAGTGGGACCGCTCCTAACCCACCAAATGCACCAACACATGGGCAAGTTCAAGCCATCACCACACTTAGGTAGGGAAAGATAATTGACAATAAAGTAGGAATGCCAGATAGCGAAGAGGAAGAAAAAGAAGAAAAAGAGCATATTCCAGCCGAGGTTGAGTCTACACCTCAAGTTGTGAATCAAGCTCTTCCTATTAAGCAAGTAAGTGAAGATCTCTCGAATAGGACCTTTGTTCCTAAAGCCCCATTTCCTTATAGGCTAAAAGACAATAAGAAATGTACTCAATTCGAAGAAATCTTGGATGTGTTTAAGCAAGTTCAGATAAACATCCCACTACTTGATGCTATCAAGCAAGTACCTTCTTATGCCAAGTTCCTTAAGGATTTGGTAACTCAAAAGAGGAGGGCAAATGTTTTGAAAAGGGAATTCCTAGCTGAACAAGCAAGCTCCATTATTCAATGCAAGATCCCTGTCAAATATAAGGACCCGGGTTGTCCAACAATTTCATGTAAGATAGGAGATCATCATATTGAGCGAGCTTTGGTAGATCTAGGGGCTAGTGTGAATTTACTGCCATATTCTGTTTATGTGCAGTTGCATTTAGGAGAGTTGAAGCCTACACCAATGATAATTCAACTTGCCGATCGGTCAGTGAAAATTCATAGGGGTGTCATTGAAGATGTTCTGATTAAGGTAGACACTTTCTACTTTTCAGTGGACTTTATTGTCCTTGATATTGAGCCTGTTCAGAACATAAGATGCCAGATTCCTGTGATTTTAGGACGACCATTCCTTGCTACATCAAACACCCTAATCAATTGCAGAAATGGAGTGATGAAAATTTCTTTTGGGAACCTCACTGCTGAGTTAAATGTTTTTGATATCAACAAGACCTCAATAGACACAGATGATGATGATTTTAGGCAAGTCAATTTGATTGATAGTCTAGTAGAGGAATCTTTCTTGCAAACTTGTAAAGTGGACCCATTAGAGGCTTGCCTGTCCCACTTCAGTTGTGATTTTGACATAGATGAATCTATAGAGCATGTCAATGCGCTTTTAGATTCAGTGCCTATCATGGGTACTCATTCTTTCCAACCAAAGCCAGAGCCTCTCATTCTCTCATCAACTCCTCGACCTCCTTCGATCGAAGAACCACCAAAGCTAGACCTAAAACCCTTACGTGAAAATTTGAAGTACGTTTTTCTAGATCCAGAAGAATCTTGGCCTATTATTGTAGCTTTTAATCTTGATAATGCTCAAGAAAAGAAATTGCTTAAAGTCCTTCACGAGCATAAGAAACCTATTGGGTGGTCTATAGCAGATTTAAAAGGGATCAGCCCGTCAGTTGTCATGCACAAGATTCGCTTAGAAGAGAACTCCAAACCCTCTCGTGAATCGCAAAGGAGGCTGAATCCAATGATGCAAGAAGTTGTCAGGGCCGAGGTACTCAAGCTTTTAGACACGGGTATTATCTACCCGATATCCGATAGTGAATAGGTAAGTCCTGTACAAGTAGTTCCTAAGAAGTCAAGAATTACAGTGGTAGCCAATGAGCATAATGAGTTAGTTCCATCTCGTGTTCAGACGGGATGGCGTGTTTGTATTGACTACTGAAAGTTGAATTCAATGACTAGGAATGATCACTTTCCCCTTCCTTACATTGACCAAATATTGGAAAGGTTAGCCGGCCATGCTTACTACTGCCTTTTGGATGGTTACTCCGGCTACAACCAGATTCTAGTAGATCTATCTGATCAAAAGAAGACAACATTCACGTGCCTTTTTGGTACATTCGCCTACCGACGTATGCCTTTCGAGCTATGCAATGCACCTGCCAACTTTCAGCGGTGTATGATTTTTATATTCTCTGATATAGTAGAGAGATTCTTAGAGGTTTTCATGGATGATTTTTATGTGTTTGGATCTTCTTTTAAGGAATGCTTGGAACACCTAGCTCTAGTCTTAGAGAGGTGTAAAGAGAAGAATCTCGTGCTTAACTGGGAGAAATGCCATTTTATGGTACAAAGAGGAATTGTTCTTGGGCATATCATCTCTAAAAAAGGAATTGAAGTGGATAAGGCTAAGTATATTTAATTTCCAACCTGACACCCCCGCGGACGGTTAAGGAGATTCGCTCATTCTTAGGTCATGCTGGTTTTTATAGGCGTTTTATCAAGGATTTTAGCAAGATTGCTAGACCTCTGTGCAACCTTCTTGCTAAAGACGCTCCATTTGTGTTCGATGAAGCATGCCTAAAAGCCTTCGAGACATTGAAGTCTGCTCTGACCTCCACACTCATCATTCGGTCCCCTGACTAGAGTCTACCATTCGAGATTATGTGTGATGCCTCTGATTATGCAGTTGGGGCTATTCTATGTAAGAGAATTGATAAAGTTCCTCATGTGATTTACTATGCAAGCAGGACTTTGAACGATGCTCAGCTCCATTACTCCACCACAGAAAAGGAGTTGCTAGCAGTCGTAATTACTCTACACAAGTTTAGGTCATATCCTTAAGATCTAAGGTCCTTGTCTATTCAGATCATGCCGCTTTGAAATATTTGTTTTCTAAGAAAGATGCAAAGTCGCGGCTGATTCGGTGGGTCTTGTTACTACAAGAATTTGATTTGGAGATTAGAGATAAGAAAGGAGCTAAGAATGTTGTAGCAGACCACCTCTCTAGACTCATAGTTGAATTCTCTGGTGATTCATTGCCCATAGCTGAGACATTCCCTGATAAGCAGCTTATGCATATTTCCCAATCACATTGGTATGCATATATCATTAACTATCTTGTCACACGTGAAATGCCAAATTATTGATCGAAACAAGATAAGTACAAATTCTTATCTGAGGTGAAGTACTTTTACTGGGACGATCTCTATCTCTTCAAGTACTGTCCCGATCAGGTAATTAGGAGATGTGTTCCTGAGGATGATCAAATGCAAGTTCTCTCGTTTTACTATGATCAACCATGTGGAGGCCATTTTAGAGGAAAGAAAACTGCTGCTAAGGTTTTACAGTGCGGATTTTATTGGCCTTCCTTATTTCGTGATGCCCATGCCTATTGTGTCGCTTGTGAGAGATGTCAAAAGTCAGGTGGTCTTACCCGCCGAAGTATGATGCCCCTTAATCCAATTCTAATAGTGGATATCTTTGATGTGTGGGGGATAGATTTTATGGGACCTTTTCCTAACTCTTTTGGCAATCTTTATATCTTAGTAGCCGTTGATTATGTGTCAAAATGGGTTGAGGCTATTGCGTGTAGAACAAATGACCACAAAGTGGTGGTCCGATTTTTGAAAGAGAATATTCTTGCACGTTTTGGTACACCCCGCGCTATCATTAGTGATGGGGGATCGCACTTTTGCAATAGACCATTTGAGGGTCTAATGAAGAAGTATGGAGTGATTCATAAAGTGTCGACTCAGTACCATCCATAAACTAGTGGACAGGCTGAAATTTTGAATAAGGAGATCAAGCATATCTTAAAAAAGATGGTAAATCCTAATAGGAAAGATTGGTCAGTCCGACTGACAGATGCTTTGTGGGCATAGCGTACTGCATACAAAACTCCTATTGGAATGTCGCCCTACCGTTTGGTGTATGGCAAGGCATGTCACCTACCTGTTGAGTTAGAGCATAGAGCTTTTTGGGCTGTTAAACAGCTTAATTTTGATATTGACCAGGCAGGAACTCATAGAAAGCTTGAAATTGCTGAGCTGGAAGAAATAAGGAATGATGCTTATGATTGTGCAAAGCCGTACAAAGAAATGATGAAAAGTGTGCATGATCAGAAGATTCTTAGGAAATCCTTTCACCCTGGCCAGAAAGTCCTTCTTTATAATTCTCATCTACATCTGTTCCTAGGAAAGTTGAAATCCAAATGGTCCGGTCCTTTTATAGTCCAACAATTTTATCCTCATGGGGCCATTGAGATTCATAATCCTAAAGATGGTAGTGTGTTTAAAATGAATGGCCATCGTTTAAAACCATTTTTGGAGTTAAAAAACCCAGAAGTTGAAGTTATGCTTCTAGAGGATCCCGTTTATCGGGATTGATTTTTTTTAAGGCCATGATTCATGTATATTATTATGTATAATATTGTATATTTGGATTTTCTATTTTGCTTTTCTTTGTTCTCTTTCTAACAAAAGTGCAGATTTATCTTTTCCGTTGAGCTCTATTGTTTTCAGGTGATATCATTTCCTTTCTTATTTACTTGTCTTTATACATTGAGGACAATGTAAGATTCCAGTTGGGGGTGGGATTTAATTGCCTTATTATTTCACGCACTTCACATGTTGCACATTGCTATAGATTGAACAAACTTTTTATCAATTCAAAAAAAAACAAAAAAAAAGGAGAAGAAAAAATGCAATGGTTCTTAGACTGATATTAAGTTTCCCTTTGTCTAGTCGGTGTGATAACGATGACGCATTCGTCTTAATACTTTACATGTGCATGCTTAGTTCTCCTACTATCATTATTAAGAGAAATTTTATGATTTTCGATCATCATTATATTTGAGCACATATGACAACTTATGAATGACTAGATAGCAGAGTGAGCATAACTGAAAATTCCTGAAGAACATAAATGTGGAGACTAAATAACCCGTGAGTATTTGAGCCGATCTTCCTATTTGAGGGTTTTTACATCAACTCTTAATTTTTGAAAAGCGAATCTCGTTGAGTAGTCTCATTATTCTTTGTTTTGATTGAACACTAGAAAGGTACGTCCATGAAATGCAATTTTTTTAAGGATTCTTGATATTACTTGAACTGAAGAACTTTAAACCTTAGGAAGTGATTTAGGCCATCTTTGGCAGCCTCAATATAACCTAATTCTACCCTTACATATGTACTGCTAGCCATCCCTTTGAGCCTTATATATAGCCTTTCTTTGGTAGCCAGATATATTTTCCCTACTCCAATTAGGAATGTAAACCATATTTATAGCCTACCCTTTTATTTAAAAATATGTTGAGATTATCTATTTTATGTACGTGCAATAATGAAAAGTGAGCTTAAAAAATGAAAAGAAAGGAAAAAAAATGAAAAAAAAAAACGAAAAATAAAGTTA
This sequence comes from Lonicera japonica, assembly GCA_021464415.1. Classification (NCBI taxonomy): domain Eukaryota; kingdom Viridiplantae; phylum Streptophyta; class Magnoliopsida; order Dipsacales; family Caprifoliaceae; genus Lonicera; species Lonicera japonica. Next base: position 41,716 of record CM038470.1, on the reverse strand, counting down.
TGAAATCTCCTTAGAAATATCAAAGTGAAAAATTTGTATGAGAAAGGAGATGTGAAAAGGAAAAGGAAAATAAGAAGCAAAAGAAAAGCTCGAATGAAATCAAATTTAGCCTGAAGTGTTAATTTTACATCTCAATGTATTTCTTAGATCTTTGAATCCCCTATATTTCCCTTCATTTGATTAGCCCTTACCCAAAGCCTTGTGTTACATCCCTAAAAAGTCCTAAAGATCCTTTGGAATATGGTTTTGAGGTGAGAGTGGTGGAGGGGATCCATTTATGCATTTTGCATTTTTAGTGGGATTTATCCGTTCATGAGATGCATTTTATTTCATTTATAACGTTTTTCATTTATACATGTGAGAGGCATTTGAAATTTGAATAAATTTACTCGTTATAGCCCACATGTAATAAGAGCAATTACGCCATATTCTTGAGTGTTTCATGGCTAGTTCAATCCGTATGTAGTATCAAAGAAAACCAATCGCTCTGATACCAATTGATGGAGACATAAATACAGGATCGTTTAATATTGCGTATAGATTGAACAAAATACTTTTGCTAAAACCCTATAAGAATAAAGGGATTTCACCTTTGTGGATCATGTAGAGGATCCATATGAGGAGACTAGGGTTTGAAAGCATCAGATTGCGATTTGGTCAGATTTTTTAATTCTTGTTGGGCTCCGAAAATCAATTGTTTTTGCTATCGAAATGACCTCTGATCATTCTGATTTTATGCGCAATGATTGTAACTTTGCGTTCCGAACGACATATCCAAAAATCAGTCCAATCCAATGGTGCGATCAAAAGTTACGATTGATTTACGACTGTTGTGCCGAAAACCTAAAGATCTTCTACGTATTCCTTCTGCCATCAAATCTTGCACCTAGTGTGGGCTACGGTATCACAAAAATTTTTTCCTCTCTCAATAGAACAAACCCTAACTCATAAGAATTATTGTAATAATGAGAAGAAACAAGGCCGGCGTATATATAAGGCTACGATAGGGACCTTAAGGAGAAATAAGTGTTTGGGCCTCCTACGGAAAGTTGGAATTCTAATTCCACTATGAATTAGTTCCTTCCATAAATTATAATTCGCACCACTAAAGAATTATAATTGCACTCCTGTCCTTATCTCAAATTTAATTTCGAGCTCCTTGTTATTAAATACTTATTATTCTCCCCACGTTAAGATTATAGATAACCGTCATTTAAATTAAATTACTGACAATTATATTTAAATGACTTCTTAATCCTTGAGCCTACCACTTAACTTATTTGACATGTCGGATTAACATAATCCACCTGCAAGGTTTGACATGATCAAAACTTATAAGCTTCTCAAGGGGCTATCATCAATCCCTATACTGGGTCGTGGATTACATCAATAATTAATATTCATCATACATATAGTATCGTCATCCAATTCACGAAGATTATTGATCCATAAATGAATCTCACTCTTAATGAGTCAAAACAACAAACACTACGTATATATGTCTATTAATTATTTCAAGATTAAGAGTATAAGTAATCATAATAACCATGGGATTTTAAATTGTTTTATATAGTCAGTACAAAAACAATTAACCCAAACTGGTCATGTTCAATACATACAAAGTGTACTAGCACAACGAGTTAAAACTATAACGTTTTCTGTAGTCAAGATAAACTACTAAAACTTGTGCTGCAATCCTACTGATTGGTGTCCAATTCCATCTAAGACTGTGAACCATTAAACTTATATTCTACAAGAACCGATGATATAATCTTCTGTGTGTAAGCTATACCCTACACACCAAATCATCTACTATATGGAATAAAAGACACACATGCACAATATTTAAATAAATGATATAATGCAACCATTGCCCATAAAGATTCTCATTAAAATAGCAAAACCAAGTTTATAGCATATCCAAACCAACAAGAAAATTATGGCTTTTAGTATATCACTCTAACAGTAACAACCTCTATACCAGAAGAACTCTTTAGCAGGAATTTGCTACCATTAAATCCTCCTATAATGGTCCTTGGCTTGCCATAGGGGATTTTAATTGCACTCTTGGTGCCCATGAAAAGAGAGGTCTGCCCAGCCCAAATTCAATTTCTTGTTTGGATTTCCAACCAATGACTGATACTTGTGACCTTGTCGACCTCACTACTACAGGCTCCCCTTTCACCTAGTTTAAAAAGGGTCTCCCTGCCATGGATTCTAAACTGGACAGAGTTCTATGCAATCAGGAATGGTTAAACTGCTGGCAAAATGTTTCTTGTATTGCCTTGCCAAGAACTGCTTCTGATCATACTCCAATTTTTCTCCAAAACACTGATAATTTCCCCCACATGCCCCAAACCTTTCAGATTCATGGCCCTTTGGACCACTCATGACAAATTCATTTATATGGTTGCCCATTCTTGGCAGAGTCCTTGTTCTGCCCTGTGCCCTATGGTCAAAATTCAAACCAAACTAAAATAGCTAAGGTTGGTTCTCAAGAAGTGGAATATAAAGGTGTTTGGTAATGTTCATCAGGCAATTACTAAGGCCAAGGTTAACCTGACTAGCATTCAGCAGGATATTGAACAATTGGGCCACCCATCTCTAGGGATAAGCAAGAAGAAGAAGCTCAATTACATCTTCTAATTGCTTTGAAGACACAAGATAGTCTTTGGAAAGAAAAATCAAGGACCAAATGGATTACAGAATGAGACAGAAATACCACTTTTTTCCATAGGATTACCAGGCATAAATATGTCACCAATAGAATTACCCATCTTCATGATAATGGTAACATAATTTCTGACCCTTCTTCCATAGACAATCATGTCATCAATTACTTCCAAAGTCTATACTCCACTCCTAATAACATTGTGGAGAATGGCCTAATTCAACAAGTCATCCCTTCTCTTGTTTATGAGGAAGATAATACTGCTATATGTGCTATTCCTTCACATGAGGAAATGAAGCATGTTGTTTTTAGTTTGGATCCCTCTTCTGCTCCTGGCCCAGACAGTTTCACTGGTTTGTTTTATCAAAAATGTTGGCACATTGTGGAAGAGGATGTTTGCAATGCTGTGAATCAGTTTTTCACCTCAGCATGGATTCTTCCTAGATTAAACTCCAATTTCATCACTCTTATCCCCAAATCCCCCAATTCCATCTCATTGTTTGAATTCAGGCCCATAGCCCTAGCCAACTTCATTTTCAAAATTATTCCTAAAGTGCTTAGTGAAAGAATTGCTCATGTGGCTGCCAAGATCATTAGTCCTCAACAACATGGGTTTGTTAGAGGAAAAAACATTCATAACTCCATTGGTATTACCTCTGAGTGCATCGACATGTTGGACACAAAAAATAAAGTTGGAAACATTGCTCTAAAAATTGATATTGCTAAGGCATTTGACACCATGGATTGTAACTTTCTCCTTGGTGTTTTACAAGCATTTGGCTTTAGTCATGTTTTCATTGGTTGGATTAGGAGTATTCTGCATTCTGCCAACATGTCTATTATGGTTAATAGTACTCCAATTGGTTATTTCTCATGCAAAATAGGGGTTAGACAAGGGGATCCCCTTAGCCCCATTCTTTTCTGCCTTGCAGAAGATGTTTTAAACAAGGCTATAAACCAAGTAGTGGACAAAGGCAATTTCAAACTTATGACAGGCTCTAGAGGTGTTCAAATGCCCTCACACTCTTTATATGCTGATGATGTCATGCTAGTTTGTAGGGGTGACAAGCCCAACCTTATGGTGATCAACAGAATTCTGGCTAATTATGGAGATGCTTCAGGGCAAATCATGAACAAAGCTAAAAGAAAAGTGTACTTTGGCAAGGGAGCTGCTCACAGAAAATATTCAATTTGCTCCACTCTGGCCATGACTGAAGGCTATACTCCTTTTACTTACCTTGGAGTCCCTATATTCAAAGGTAAACCAAGGAGGCAGTTGTTACAAAGCATTGCTGACAAAATTAAAATCAAAATGGAGGGTTGGTGTAGACACCCCGATCCGTGACCCCCGCAAGAACCCTAACGACCTTCGAGAACTACTATTTTTGGAGTCTGGGACCCATCCGAGCACCAGAAACTACCCCGGGGGGTTTGTTGTGCGACAAACCTATTTTTATCAAAGATTGTCGCACGACATATCGCATTGTCGCGCGACAATCATTGGAATGTCGCGCGACAATCCCACTATGTCGCGCGACAATCCCACTATGTCGCGCGACAATCCCCCTCTGCACCCGACCAACCACTTTCTGACACATCACAGTGTCAGAACCCATCACTTCAGCCGTTTGTCGCGCGACAAACAGAAATGTCGCGCGACACTTGCCCTTTCTGGGGGAATGTCGCGCGACAATCTCTCCCGAGCAGTATAAATAGGCCAACACCCCCAAGGGTTCAGGACGGCAACTTCTCGCCACAATTTCTATACTAAAATTCCTTATTCTTTCTCATATTTTCTAATCTTTAAGCCTTCTCCGGAAGCATCTGCGATAACATTTATTTCCGCAAGAGTCTCGGATCTAATCTTGGCACCCGAAGTGCCACCTTCTAGAGTCAGACCGCTGGAAATATTTCTAAGAGGAAAAGCTAATATTCGCCGGAGGTCTTCTCTGCCGTCTTATATTTTCTCTCTCTTATTCTTATCCTAGTAAGCGAAGTGGCGACATGGTTGTGGTAGATTCCTAACGCGCCCGAAAATTAGGTTTTCATTAGTTATTTCCAGAAAGCAGTAGAATATCAGTAAAAGCATCCAAGTTTTCCAACATAGAATAAACATATAAGACCACTAGAAACCGAAAGGGCGGAATGGGTGCTTAACACCTTCCCAAACCGTAATATAGTTCCCAAACTCTATAGAATCCTGGTTTCGTAGACAAACGTGTAAAGAAAGGCTTATCTGTAGCCTTCACTCTTACACAATCATTTTGTCCGTTTTCTCGTAAAACGTACTGGCGACTCTGAACGAACCCTCTTGCATCTAGAAATAGGATAGAGGGACTCCCGATATGAATTATCAACACATAGAAGCGAATGGAACAAAGGAATCCTTTCCGATGTTTCAGACGCCCACCAACGGGAACGAGAACCCGGGGGGTCGCATTTGCGGATTCTCACAGTTGGAAAGGGAAAATCCTCTTATTTGCTGGTAGAGCTGAGTTGATTAAAGTTGTCATTGTTCCCATGCTCTTGTATTCTTTCTTTAGTTACTCATGGCCTGCTTCCCTCCATCATAAAATTCAGCAATGGCGTAGAAATTTCCTCTAGACTGGTGACATTCTGGGCAAAAAACTGATTACTGTGGTTTGGCAGAAGGTTTGCACTCCCAAGAAAGCTAGAGGCCTGGGCATTAGACATATAGTTTCCCTCAATAAAGCTGCTATTCTTAAACATTTGTGGATGATTCTCAGCTCAAAATCCCAATGGAGTTCCATGTTGACTTGTAGATTCAACATTCGAAGACACAAAGCAAATTCCTCCTTCAAATCCTCCTCCATTTGACCTGGTATAAAGCAGGCATTGAAGATCATTCAGGAGCATGGCAAATGGATTGTTGGAGATGGGAAGAAAATTAATATTTGGCAGGACAATTGGCTGCCAGATGATGATCTTAGGCCTGTTGAGCCCCTCCTCTGTAAGCCAAGTAACCTGGACTCTTTTTTAAATCACAACACATGGAGGATTCCCACATGGTTCTCTCACCCGTACCCTTTTCTCATTGATGCCATAAAAGCCATTCCTTTTCCCACCTCTCCAAAGGCTGATTTATACATTTGGCCATACTCCTCCCATAGTGATTTAACCTTCAAAGATTCCTATGAATTTTTCTACCCTTATACAGAAATTGAGTGGGCCAAGTGTTTGTGGAAGCACTATATTGCTCCAAGAATATCCTACACTGCCTGGAAACTCTTCAACAGGAAGATTGCTACTCAAAATCAGTTACAGCTTAGAGGAATTCACATGGCTTCCAGATGTGAGGTATGCAAAAGAAATGCTGAAACTATGGACCACCTCTTTCTTAACTATTTTTTTGCTGCTACTCTTTGGAAATGGCTTTGGAATGCTTTCTGCATCAATAAACAAATTTCTGATAATGTCATGGATATATGGAGTTTGGCCTGTCATCACAAATGCATCCCCCAAATCAAGGGACTTCTTATAGCCAGCTGCCTCATCTGTTTTCATATCATCTGGGATGTGAGAAACAAAGCTATTTTTGACAATGTTAAACCTGTCTTGTCTAGCACCATCTATCATCTCAGATGCTGGATTAAGGACACTTCCTCCTTGATCTCTGGGCACATGTATAATAACATAGTAGATTTCAATGCCTTGAAAGCCTTAGGTGTTGCATGCAACAAACAGCACAGTGCTATCATCACTGAAGTTAACTGGTTTCCTCTCTCCCTAAATGGATCAAAGCCAATACTGATGGTCTGGCTCTTGGTTCACCTGGTTATGCTGCCATTGGAGGTGTTTTCCGAAATCATAGAGGTTTTTCCATGGGGGCCTTATGTAAACAGGTTGGAATACATAATGCATTTGCTGCAGAATTGTTAGCCTTCATGGAAGCCATCAATATTGCTTTTGACAAAGGTTGGAGGAAGCTATGGATTGAGATGGACTCTCTCACTCTTGCTAAAGGAATGCAAACTCACATTTTCAAGCCTCCTTGGAAGTTCTCTACTTTGTGGTCTATATGCAAATCCAAAATGGAAGGCATGCAAATTCAGATTTCTCATATTTTTAGAGAAGGTAACCAAGTTGCAGATAGGCTTTCAAAGCTAGGCTTGCACCACCATCCTCTCAAATGGCGGGACTCTCCCCCTAGAGAAATACAAAGCTACATTGCTCATGACCATGTTAGACTTCCAAATTACAGATTTAAGTGATGTTTTGATCCCAGCACAGGTCACATATTCCTGCCTCTTTCAGCTCAAACATGCCCTACACCAGTCCTCTCTATTTAGTTATGTTCTCTGCTAGCAGATCACGTCTCAGCTCACTGCTTACACTGTCAAGCTGCCAGCAGAACACCAGTCAACCCACCTCAATGATAAACCTCTCACTGGCAACACCTGTAATATTTTTAATGTTTTTAATCCTCCTAATTAGTTAAATTTTTTGGCTGCCATTTGTTTTAGGCACTGCTGTAGCTATTTCCTTTTTGGTACATATTGTATAGTTTTTGTATAGGGCAGGCTCCTCACAATAATTGCTTTGTGGACTGTTCTCATTCAGTCCATAAGGCAATTGTTTCTCTTTTGGCCTAAGTTACCACATTTGATAGGAAATGGCTTTTTTCTAAGGCTTTGGGGGTGAGCCAAATCCAACTTCCAATTTGTAACACTTTCTTCTTTTTTATGGTAGTTACTCTCTCTCCTTGATAGGAGTTAGAGATTTTATATAAAAAAACTAAACCCTAAACCCTAAAACCTTCCAGCTTGTAATTCTCTTTTCTTTTTTATGGCATTTTCCCTCTCTCCTTATGGGAGATTGGGGTTTATTTAGAAAACCCTAAACCCCAAACCCCAAAATCCTAAACCCCAAACCCTAAACCCTGATCCTTAACTGATAAACATCCACATCATTGATCATTTTCAGAAATTGTACTCCACTCCCAACAATATCATTGATAATGGCATTGTTCATTAAGTGATACCTTTTCTTGTGACTGAAGTTGGTAATAACATACTATGTGTTATTCCCAATTTGGATGAAATTAAGAATGCTATCTTCAATCTAGATCCTGCTTTTGCTCTAGGCCCTGATGGATTCATTGGCCTGTTATTCCAAAAATGTTGGCATATAGTTGGAGCAGATATTTATAATGTTGTGACCTTCTTCTTTTCTTCTGGCTGGATTCTTCCTGGGTTGAACTCCAATTTCATCACCCTTATTCCCAAAACTCCTCATGCCAATGCTTTACCTGATTACAGACCTATAACCCTAGCTAACTTTATTTTCAAAATCATACCAAAAATCATCAGTGAGAGACTTGCTCCTATAGCTGCCAAGATAATCAGTCCTCAGCAAAATGGTTTTGTGAGAGGTAGAAGTATACATCACTCTATTGGTCTAACCTCTGAGTGCATAAACCTTTTGGACACTAAATCCTCAGTTGGAAATATTTCCATGAAGATTAATATTGCCAAGGCTTTTGACACCATGGACTGGAACTTTATTCTACAAACTTTACAAGCTTTTGGGTTCAGCTCAATTTTCAATGGATGGATTGGTAGTTTGCTTAATTCAGCTAGAATGTCTATCATTGTTAATGGAGCTCCTCAAGGTTACTTCTCTTGTAAAAGAGGGGTTAGATAAGGGGATCCTCTTAGTCCCATTCTGTTCTGTTTGGCTGAGGATGTTCTCAGTAGAGCCATCATTATGGAAGTGCAAAATGGCAATCTCATCCCTATGGCTGGCCCTAGAGGTGTTCTTATGCCCTCACACTCTCTATATGTAGATGATGTCATGCTTTTTTGCAGTGGAGACAACTCCAATCTTAAGGTTATGAGCAGAATCCTCAAAGTCTATAGAGAAGCTTCAGGGCAAGTCATGAATAAGGCTAAGAGCAAAGTTTTCTTTGGCAAAGGGGTTATTCATAGAAGACACAGCATTTGTTTAGTCCTCTCTATGACTGAAGGCTCTTTACCTTTCACTTATCTGGGGGTGCCCATCTTCAAAGGAAAGCCCAGAAGCCAATAACTATAATGCATTGTTGATATAATCAGAGCTAGATTTGAGGGTTGGCAAGGGAAAATTCTCTCATTTGCTGGCAGGACTGAGCTTATTAGAGCTATCATCACTCATATGCTGCTGCACTCCTGCACCATCTATCTTTGGCCAGCCTTATTGCTCTACTCCATACAAAAATGGTACAGAAATTTCCTTTGGTCTGGTAGCATTTTTGGCAAAAATCTCATCACAGTGGGATGGCACACAGTTTGCACCCCTAAATCCTCAGGAGGGTTGGGTATCAGGAACATCATGTCCCTAAACAAAGCTGCCATCCTCAAGCAAATCTGGAATATTTTGAACTCTGATTCTCATTAGACCAAGATGATTCTTAGCAAATTTAAAATTCGAGGACATGTTGCTCCTCACACCTATAAAGTCTCCTCAGTTTGGCCTGGATTTAAACAAGCTCTTCAGATCATCAAAGGCCATGGAAGATGGATAATTGGAAATGGATTGAGTATCAATATCTAGTAGGACAAGTGGCTTCTTTTCTCTGAATTGAATGCTACCTCTGCTCTTTTGTACAGGCCCAGCAATCTTGCCCACTACATTTCTGCCCAAGCTTGGAACTTTCCTAGTTGGTTTGTCCATCAGTATCCTTATTCATGGAGGAAATTAATCATATTCTTCTCCCAACAGTGCCAAAAGCTGACAGATTCATCTGGCCTTACTCCTCTCATGGAGACATTTCCTTCAAGGATGCTTATGAATTTTTCTGCCCTCTTAAAGCAAGCACTTGGTCTAAACACTTATGGAAGGCTTTCATCCCTTCTAGAATCTCTTGTACTACCTGGAAACTGCTCAATAATAGACTCCTTACTTATGATCAGCTTAGAAAGAGAGGCATGCTCATAGTTTCTAGGTGTGAGCTATGCAAGCAGGATGGGGAATCTGCTGATCATCTTTTTGATAGGTGCATTTTTGCCAACACCATTTGGAGATGGATATAGAACTCCTTCATCATTCATAGGCAAATTCCTAACTCAGCCATGCAACTGTGGATTCTGATTAATTTCTTTAAAGGTGGCACTCAAATTAAAAATCTTCTTCTTGCCAGTTGCCTCATTAGGCTACACATGATTTGGGAAATTAAAAACATGTACTTATTTAATGGGGTCAAACCTGTGCTCTCTAGCTCCATATATCATCTCAAGGGCTGGATTAGAGACATTGCTCACCTGATAAAAGGCCACATGCACAACAGCATATATGACTTCACTTCTTTAAAAGCTTTGGGTATAAATGGAATCAGGCCTCCTGACCCTTATATTATTGAGGTGAACTGGTACCCTCGCCTTCCTGGTTGGATCAAGGTGAATATAGATGGCCTAGCTCTGGGCTCTCCAGGGATAGCAGCTGTTATAGGAATTTTTAAAAATCATAGAGGTTTTTTCTTGGGTGCTTTCTGTAAACAGGTTGGAATTTGTAATGCTCTCACTGCTGAGCTGCTCGCTTTCATTAAAGTAATTGATATAGCTTATGAGAAAGGTTGGAGAAAAATCTGGGTAGAAATGGACTCTCTAAATTTGGTTAATGGGGTGCTTAAGAAACAATTCAAACCTCCTTGGCAATTTGATAATCTTTGGTTCAATTGCATCCAGAAAATGGAATTGATACAGCTTAGAGTGTCCCACATATTCAGAGAAGGAACCCAGGCAACTGATAAGCTGTCTAAAATGGGGCTTCATCACCACAGTCTCACATGGTGGATCTGATGGAAACTAAGTCCCAGAATCGTTTAATATTGCGTATAGACCAAACAAAAATTTTTATGTAAAACCCAAGTGTGGAATTGGATTTTACCTTCGAGATCTCTTTGGTTTGATCTCGTCTCAGCACGAACAGGGGTTGGTAGAGACGAATCGAGAACACGGGCTAGATAGAACCTCAAGATCTTCTATCGCATTCCTTTCGCCGTGCAATCCTGTACCGAGTGTGGGCTGCAGTATCACCAAGATCTCCTTCTCTACTCTCTACAGCACAAACCCTAAATTCGTGAAAATTATTGTGTCGAAAGAAGAGGCAAGGCTGGCATATATATAAGGTTACGATAGGGACCCTAAGGTGAAATAAGTGTTTGGGCATACTATGGAAAACTAGAATCCTAATTCGATTAAGAATTGATTCCTTCCATAAATTATAATTCACACCACTAAAGAATTATAATTGCACTCCTGTCCTTATCTCAAAATTAGATTTCGAGCTCATTGTTATCAAATACTTATTATTCTCCCCACGTTAAGATTTCAGATAACCGTCATTTAAAATTAAATTACTAACAATTATATTTAAATGACTTCTTAATCCTTGAGCCTACCACTTAACTTATTTGACATGTCGGATTAACATAATCCACCTGCAAGGTTTGACATGATCAAAACTTATAAGCTTCTCAAGGGGTTATTATCAATCCCTATACCGGGATGTGGATTCCGTTAATAATTAATATTCATCATACATATAGTGTCGCCATCCAATTCATGAAGATTATTGATCCATAAATGAATCTCACTTTTAATGAGTCAAAACAACAAACACTACATATATATGTCTATTAATTATTTCAATATTAAGAGCATAAGTAATCATAATAACCATATAATTTTAAATTGTTTTATATAGTCAGTATAAAAACAATTAACCCAAACTGGTCATGTTCAATACACACAAAGTATACCAGCACAACGAGTTAAAACTGTACCGTTTCTTGTAGTCAAGATAAACTACTAAAACTTTTGCTATAATCGTACCAATGGTTATCCAATTCCATCTAAGACCGTGAACCAATAAACTTATATTCCACAAGAACTGATGATATGATCATCTGTGTGTAAGCTATACTCTACACACCAAATCATTTTCTATATGGAATAAAAGACACACACATGCACAATATTTAAATAAATAATATAATCCAACCATTGCCCATAAAGATTCTCATTAAAATAGGAAAACCGAGTCTATATAACATATCAAAACCAATAATAATAAAATCATGGCTTTTAGTATATCACTCTAATATCTCCCAATTAGACTCAAAGCCATGCAGCCATGCAGCTATGCACCTCACCCCCATTCCCTCAATGTGACTTTCAAAAGTCTTGGCCGATAAGCTCTTTGTAAAAGGATTAGCTAGGTTGTCCCCTAATGCAATCTTAGTCACTATTGCATCGCCTCTCTGCACAATATCTCTAATTAGATGATACTTGCGCTCTATGTGTTTTCCCTTATTATGAGTCCTAAGCTCCTTCGAATTTGCAACTGCTCCACTATTATCACAATAAAGTGTAATAGCTGAATGCACTGAAGGTACCACATCTAGATCCATAAGAAAGTTCTTAAGCCAAACTGCCTCTTTAGCCGCTTTTGAAGCAGCCACATATTCAGATTCCATGGTGGAGTTAGCAATACAAGACTGCTTAATACTCCTCCAACTAATGGCCCCACCTCCTAGAGTAAACAATATCCTGAAGTTGACTTTCTAGAATCCCTATCTGACTGAAAATCTGAGTTTGTGTACCCAATGGGCACTAGACTATCTGCCTGGTAAGCTAACATAAGATCTCAAGTCCTTTTAAGGTACTTGAGTATATGTTTTACCGCAGTCTAGTGTTCTTGCCCTAGATTAGACTGATATCTGCTAACCATGCCAACAGTAAAGCAGATGTCTGGTCTAGTACACAGCATAGCATACATGAGGCTTCCTACTGCCGAGGCATAAGGAACTGCCTTCATTTTTTCTATCTCATCAGGTGTCTTAGGACACTGATCCTTGGATAGAGTGATTACATGCCTGAAAGGGAGAAACCCTTTCTTGGAATCCTGCATACCAAATTTGGAAAGAATTGTATCAATATAAGTAACTTGTGACAAGCCCAACATCCTATTTTTCCGATATCGCATAAGGTTAATACTAAGGATGTGACTAGCTTCTCCCAAGTCCTTCATATCGAATTGACTTGATAATCATACCCTCACTGAAGATAATAACCCCATATCATTCTTAATAAGTAAGATATCATTTACGTACAATACCAGAAATACCACTGCATTTTCGTTGCACCTTTTGTACACACAAGACTCATCCGGACATTGATTAAAACCAAAAGACTTGATTGCCTGATCAAAACGGATGTTCCAAGATCTAGACGCTTGCTTAAGCCCATAAATAGACTTCTTAAGCTTGCACAACATGTGCTCTTGGCCCTTTTCTATGAATCCATCTGGCTACATCATATAGATGCTTTTATCAAGACTTCCATTAAGGAAAGCTGTCTTGACATCCATTTGCCAAATCTCATAATCAAGATGAGCCGCAATGGATAAGAGAATCTGAATAGACTTTAGCATGGCAACCGGTGAAAATGTTTCATCATAATCGATTCCTTCTTTCTGAGTGAATCCTTTTTACAACAAGCCTTACTTTAAAGGTTTCCACATTCCCGTCTGCTCCTCTCTTTCTCTTATATACCCACTTACATCCGATAAGTTTTATCCCTTCCGGTGGTTCTACAAGATCCCAGACTTTATTAGAGTACATGGACTCCATTTTAGATTTCATAGCCGTTTGCCATTTTTCTACATCTTTATCTTGAAGTGCTTCATTATAGTTAAAGGGGTCCATTTCGTGTTCATCAGGGACCTTGTCATAAGACTCTCCCAAGAACATAAAACGGTCAGGTTTACGTACAACCCTCCCACTACGACAAAACACTACTTGTGTTTGTGTACCTTGTGCAAGTACTGAACTTTCCAACTCACTATCCACACGCTACGTTGGTTCGGGAATTTGTGTTGGTTCAGGAACCTGTGCTGGTTTCGAAACCTGCGTGTTAGTGGTTCGTTCAGGATGTGCACGAGCATTAGCAATTTTCCCATTACAACGAGGTAATGGGATAATATCTATCTCTTGTGGTACTTCCTCTTGTACTAAAGGTACAGACAAATTGTGCCCTACTTTTTCTCCTCTTATTTCCTTTAGATCAACATTACTTCTGGGCTTGTGGTCCATGATATAATCCTCTTCTAAGAATTTGGCATTGGTGCTAACAATAACATTTCGTTCTCGAGGATTATAAAATAGGCCACCCTTGGTTCCTTTAGGATATCAAACAAAGAAACACACTTCTGTTCTTGACTCCAATTTATCCGCATTACCTTTCAGCACGTGTGCTGGACTACCCCATATCCGAATATGCCGTAGACTAGGCTTACGCCCAGTCACAATTCTATGGGTGTAGTAGGTATTAACTTTGATGGCACCAAGTTAAGAATATAATATATGCTGATGTTTCTAAAGCATATCCCCAAAAGGAATCAGATAGGTCTAAATAATTCATCATAGATTTTACCATTTCCATAAGAGTCACATTCCTTCTTTCTGCTACACCATTCTGCTGTGGCATACCCGGTGCAGACAACTGAGATGTAATCCCATTCTCTGAAAAGTATTCCCTAAACTCTCCTAAGAGATATTCACCATCACGATCTGATCGTAGTGTTTTGATACATTTTCCTAGACGCTTCTCCGTTTCTGCCTTGAATAATTTGAATTTCTCAAAGGCTTCAGATTTTCGTCGCATTAAGTAAATATATCCATACCTTAAGTAATCATCAGTGAATGTGATGAAGTACTTAAAGCCACCTCTAGCCTGAACAGTTATGGGACCACACAAATCAGAATGAACCAGTTCTAACTGTTTTTTAGCCCTATAGCCTTTTGCCGAGAATGGTCTCTTAGTCATTTTACCTTCTAAACATGATTCACAGACTGGAAGTGCCTCCACTTTCAATGAACCTAATGGCCCATTTCCGACCAGTATTTGAATTCTTTTTAGATTAATATGACCAAGGCGTAAGTGCCAAAGATATGTTTGATTCATCTTTGAGGGCTCCTTTGTCTTAATTGGTAAACTATTAGTGTTATTCAATTCGTATAGTTGCAATGTAGACAAGTCAGGATTTATTATATAAAGATCATTCACCAATGTACCAGAACAAATAAACTGTTTATTTTTTCTAATAATAACTGATTTATCATTAAAATGAACAAAATATTCGTCCTCAACCAATCTAGAAACAGAAATTAAATTCCTTCTAATGGAAGGTACATATAAACAATCCTTAATAACTAAAATCCTATCCTGATTAAACTGAAGATAAACATTTCCTACTGCAACTGTTGCCACCTTCGTAGCATTACCCATGTGCAAATAAATTTCTCCATTCCTAAATTATCTGGTTTCCTGGAACCCCTGCAAAGTATTACAGACATGATTAGTGGCTCCTGAATCTACACACCAGGTACTGGTAGATTAGACCGCTAAACAAGTTTTAACAATTAATAAATGAAATTTACCTCCATTGTTCTGGTAGTTTAGGAAATGGGGACAATCCTTCTTCCAGTGCCCTTTCTGCTTACAGTGAAAACACTTGCCTATAGGCTTTTTCACTCCTTCTTGAGGTCCAGCGACTGCTGCACGTGCTGCTCCTTGTGGGACTGCAGCTTGTGCGTTATTCTTCTTCTTCTTCTTTTTCTTGCTTTTAGGCTTAGAAGTAGAAGATTTCTCATCCACCAGAGCACCAACTGACTTACCAAGGAGTCCCTCAGCTGCTTGGAGTTCTTTAAGAAGTTTCGACAATGAATATTTAAACTTATTCATGTTGTAATTCAGTCGAAATCCCTTAAATGAATTCGGCAACGACTGGAGAATGATATCGACCTGAGTTTCCCCATTGATTTCAGCTCCAAGGATCTTTAGTTCATTCAGAAGACCAATCATCTTCAGAACATGATACCTAACTCGGGTTCCTTCAGCCATTGTTGTGTTCATGAGGTCCTTTATCGCAACCTGCCTTGCGGCACGATCCTGATCCTCAAACATTTCTTTGAGGTTCGGCATTATGTCGTAGGCGGTGGCTAAAGACTTATGCTGATGTTGCAGTACATTTGACATAGAAGCCAAAATGTAACACCGCGCCATCTCATCAACCTTTTTCCACTTTCGGTAAGCCTGGGTTTCCTCTTCGGTCGCCCCCTCACCAGGTTCTTCTGGACAAACCTCAGTGAGCACAAACTTGTACTCTTCAGCAGTAAGCACAATGTTCAAGTTCCTTTTCCAATCAATATAATTAGGTCCAGTCAATTTGTTTTGGTTGAGTATAATAGAAAGTGGGTTGAAAGAGTTTGCCATTTTAAATTTTGAGAATCACACAATAATAATAATAATAATAATAATAATAATAATAATAATAATAATAATAATAACAATAATACAAATTATAATGGGCAATAACAACTTTGAATACTATATTTAACTATGGTACCCTCTACCATTTTAAAAAGTATTCGCCAGCAGCCTAAACCTTGAAAAATATGCCTCGTTAATGAGGTTGTCTATTATTCATTATTTTTAGAAAGGTCCAACCCCATTAAATTTTATTATCTAGACAATCCTTTATTGTCAAGTAACATATACTATCTAGACAATTATTTATTGTCAAATAAAATTCAAATAACTGACTTTATTCAGTTCTATAAATAATAGTAGAGACTCAGTTGGAAAGCATGCAATTATTTATATCTAAGCGTATACCATCATTTAATTTAATCCAATGATTCTGTAATTTATTTTTTTCGATATGGAGGTGGCTACTAAAACCCACACGAAAAATAAATCACATCATTTAAATTATCTTTCAAAGAAATTTGTACAATGATTTCACAATCTATTCTTTCCGATATGGAGGTGAGCACTATAACTCGCACGAAGAATAAACTATATCATCTACAAATCAATGATGGAGACCATGAGATTTTTATGTGAAAAAATCCCTCACCCACTTAGTATTTAAAACATTATTATCTGAGGGTTATAAAAAAATGTTCAATTCTAGCCAATTAGAATACAAGGGTATAAAACATAAGACCTATGTGCAATAAAATTATTTTATCTCTTTTTAAAAAAAAAACTTAAATTTTGCAATTGCACAATACTTATATTTATATACCCAATTACTAATTGACAAGTATTAAACAAATCGTGATCTAAGTGTGGTCATGTATCCATGTTGTCCAAAATTATAAGGAAACCTAATAATTAAACATATACTACTAAACACACAATCACACAAAGCATCAAACCATTCAATAATAAGAAAAAAAATAAATCCCTGCTATTATGGTCTATACTTCTCCCCAATCCGTTAGAAAACTGCCACGACCAATGTTGCCACTTCACTGACTATGACTGGGTAAAAACCAAGAATTAAGATTAATTTCTGAATCGATCTCCGTGGTAAAAACGCATTCTTCAACTTCCTGCCCCCATCTTCGTTAAAGAGACAACAGTCTTTAGATACAAAGTCCTATGCCTCCATGTAAGGAGTTCACACATGAACTATTCTATCTAAATCGAAATTGAAATTAATTACATAGATCCTATGCCTCTGTTTAAGGAGTTCACATAACTGATCTAATATATCAAAATCAAAATCGAATTAATTACATAGATCCTATGCATCTGTTCAAAGAGTTCATATAACTTATCTAAATTAAATTTACGATTACAACGATGAATAAAACCAAATCATCATGTACATTAAAGTAACCACGAATAAAACCATCGTGGGATCCAATCACATAAAACAGAATTACGTGACCATAATAGCAGGACAAGAACACTGCAAAACAAGGGTTATCAAGTTCTACATTCTACCCATTATCAATATGCATGAATCGATTTAAATTGGACAACATGGTTAGTTCAATTTGTACACATTATTAAATAAAAACCAATCCCTCTAATACCAATTGATGGAAACTAAGTCCCAGAATCGTTTAATATTGCGTATAGACCGAACAAAATTTTTTATGTAAAACCCAAGTGCGGAATCGGATTTTACCTTCGAGATCTCTCTGGTTTAATCTCGTCTCAGCACGAACAGGGGTTGGTGGAGACGAATCGAGAACACAGGCTCGATAGAACCTTAAGATCTTCTATCATATTCTTTTCGCCGTGCAATCCTATACCGAGTGTGGGCTGCGGTATCACCAAGATCTCCTTCCCTACTCTCTACGGTACAAACCCTAAATTCGTGAGAATTATTGTGTCGAGAGAAGAGGAAAGGCTGGCATATGTATAAGGCTACGATAAGGACCCTAAGGTGAAATAAGTGTTTGGGCTTACTATGGAAAACCGAAATCCTAATTCGATTAAGAATTGATTCCTTCCATAAATTATAATTCACACCACTAAAGAATTATAATTGCACTCCTATCCTTATCTCAAAATTATATTTCGAGCTCATTATTATTAAATACTTATTATTCTCCCCACATTAAGATTTCAGATAACCGTCATTTAAAATTAAATTACTAACAATTATATTTAAATGACTTCTTAATCCTTGAGCGTACCACTTAACTTATTTGACATGTCGGATTAACATAATCCACCTGCAAGGTTTAACATGATCAAAACTTATAAGCTTCTCAAGGGGTTACGATCAATCCCTATACCGGGACGTGAATTCCGTTAATAATTAATATTCATCATACATATAGTGTCGACATCCAATTCATGAAGATTATTGATCCATAAATGAATCTCACTTTTAATGAGTCAAAACAACAAACACTACATATATATGTTTATTAATTATTTCAAGATTAAGAGCATAAGTAATCATAATAACCATGGGATTTTAAATTGTTTTATATAGTCAGTATAAAAACAATTAACCCAAACTGGTCCTGATCAATACACACAAAGTGTACTAGCACAACGAGTTAAAATTGTACCGTTTCTTGTAGTCAAGATAAACTACTAAAACTTGTGCTACAATCCTACCGATGGTTGTCCAATTCCATCTAAGACCGTGAACCAATAAACTTATATTCCACAAGAACCGATGATATGATCATCTGTGTGTAAGCTATACTCTACACACCAAATCATCTACTATATGGAATAAAAGACACACACATGCACAATATTTAAATAAATAATATAATGCAACCATTGCCCATAAAGATTCTCATTAAAATAGGAAAACCGAGTCTATATAACTTATCAAAACCAATAATAATAAAATAATGACTTTTACTATATCACTCTAACAGGACCTCCCTTCCTCAAGGTCTAAATGGTCTCATCTCCCATGATAATTCAGGCCTCCACAGCTACAGATTTAAATAAGCTCCTTCTGAGCTTTTTTCAGGTGTTCCACTGCTTCAATGCTTGGCTTAGAGTCAACAATTACAAGTATTACAAGCAGTGTTTCAGTTACAACAGTAGTGCAGATTTGGTTAACATATTTCCTGTCAGTTGGTATAACTCCTATCAGCCTCAGGCCTATGCTTCCTCTCAGCCTCAATCCTTCTGTGATACTGCCAAGTGCACCCTTTGTTGTTCTGGTCCCTGGCAGCAGAACAGTGCCCAGCAAAGCTATCTCAGCATAGGACAGCATGCATTCAGTACCATCAAAAGTTAGAGCCCTGGCAGATTATGCATAATGCACTGTCTCTTCAATTTTTGGTTTTGGTTGTATTTTTTAGTTGCCCCTTGTCTTGAGCATGATTCTAGCCAATTCATTTTGGGTTTTATTTGTATAGAATTTTTCATAGGGCTTTTTCTTCAATATAACTGCTTTGTGGACTGTTCTTCTTCAGTCCACGAGGAAATTATCTTTTTTATAGCCTTAGGTTCCAATATTCTCATTAATTGGCTTTTTTGTAGAGCTTTGAGGGTGAGCCACATAAACCTTTCAATTTGTAATTCTCTTTTCTTTTTAATGGGATTCCACTAGCTCCTTTAGGGAGGTAGAGTTTTATTAAAAATAAACCTAAACCCTAAACCCCAAACCCCAAACCCCAACCCTTAAACACCAAAATTAGTCATTGCCGGTCAAATTCAGAGCTAAATTGAGTTCAAGAGGTGAACCAAAAGTAAATACCAAGCTCAAGCATGAAGGGAGTGGATGGAAGAGACTAAGAGAAGCCAATAAATCATCCAAGCTAACAAAAATTCATTTGAATCAATTTGGGAAATTTTTGGTTGAAGAAGTGATTCACTTCGCGCAATGCCTCTGTTCCAGCCAATTATGGCATTTATCTGTGCAGAATTTGAAGAAAACTCTGAAAATATAAGTTATATATCTCTGAGTTAGCTACGCGTAGGCAAAATCCTTGCATTAATCAAAGTTTAAAGCGCAAAGTTTTGGCCAAAATATGAATAGTGCGCCAGAGGATCAGATTCCTGCGCGAATGAATAAGATAATTGAAGGTGCAAAAAATTATTGAATGTGATCCTAGCCTAGATGGTTAGTGTGATAAGTTCCTTCTCGTGGTCCTATGCTCAACTCCCATGCACAACAATATTTTGGCCCATTAATTACATTTTTTAAGCTATGAATTAAAACAAATAAAATATAGAGCATTCATGGGCTTGGCCCATGACCAAGCTAACATCCTAATAAGCTAGGGCTTATTTAATATAAAGTGAAGAGCAGCAGCCACCCACAATCAACATAGCAACAGCCACAAGAAACACAACCGTGTGTTCTCTCTCTATCTCTCTCTCTCTCTCCATTATTTCCTTCTTATTTCTTTATTTAATTTTTTTGTTCTACACATTAAGGATTCATTTTGTACCGCTTCTACTAGATTTATTTGGTGTTTATTTGGGAGTTAGAGACGAAGTATTCGAATACAATTTTGAAGATTAATTTTCAGATTTAATTATTGGTCTATGCGCGTACTTTAATTACAGATTCTTAATTTATTTATTGCGTTGATTATTTATCGCATATAATTTATATGCTTAGATTATTAATTATTTTTTTTAATTTATAAATTATATACGCTGTTTTAATTGATTATTTTATTGAGTATGAATTTATTAGATATGTTTGGCTAGTTCGTTAGTTAGGGGTTCGTAAAGAACGAGTATGCCGACGCGATAATTTTTCGGACCCGAATTCAATTCTAATTAATTTTCTATAGGTTAATAGGTCATTATAAATTTTATTTTTATTAAATTATTATCCTAGTATGCTAATCACATATTTTTATAATAAATTTAATAAAATCTTTCCGAAAAAAGAACCAAACTAGTTTGAATCGTTGTTTTTACGCTAAACCTAATCGGTAGATTTAGAGAGCGGTCTATACTCTCTAAATTAATTGGTTAGCTATTTTTTAAAATTTCAAACTTAAGTGCGCTATTTTTAGTATTAGTTTTAAATCTTACTTTTTTATGCCAAAATCGCCAATTTTATATTTCCACCGCCCGTTTTAGTTCAAATTTGATTTCAATCACGTTTTAACCTATTTGAATTAAATTGTGGTAATTAATTAATATTTTTAAACTCACTTTTAATAAAAGGTTTTGTAATGTCAATCACTACTTCACTTTAATAAACAAGTGTTTTCGGTAAAATTAAGTAATACAAATTGATTCCATAATTAGTATAGGTACGTATAGTTTATGTCACGCATGAATTATTGCGAAAGATATGAGTTTATGAGATCAATTAGCTCACGGATAATAGGCTGATTTCTTTTAAAAAAATTAATTAGAAAAGGATTTCCGATCCACTGAATTGCCCGTTGTGTTGCCTGAAACTTATGAATATCCCTAGTGCTTTTTATTCTTGATTTTAATTAAAGTTTTTCACGCATTTAATTAATTTAGTCCGCTATTTTTATTATTTATTTTATTTAGCTTTATTACATGTTCTTGTTATGCTAGTTTAGTTTCATTTAGCATAGTAATGTTTCGCTACCTTTAAGTTTAGTTTTATTTTCATGTTTTATTTAGTTGTATTGCCTTTAGTTAGGTTAGTTATTGATTCTCATTCCATTATCTCCATATTTCATCTTTTCTTTCTTTTCTCATCTTCCTCTTGAAAGAAACCTTTCTAACTTGAAGAACTACCCTTATCCCCGTTGATCGACTTCGGACTTACCGAGTGTTTATTACTTGACCGACCACCTACACTTGGGTGTAATAACTCGCATTATTTTCGCCGAGTCATATTCCTAACTACGTAATCAAATAGAGAGCATTGTGGCTATGTCCATATGTTCTCTCGTATTGCTCTCAGTATTATTTAGTGTTTCTTGATCTTGGCATTGCTTATGGAAGCAAATTCTCTCAAATTTTTGAAGGTGAATCTCAGCCAAACATTTGGTCGAGCAGGTGGTGAATATCTGAAGTTTTCTCACCATTTCACCGCCAACAATCATCATCGAGCTGTCATTGTTAAAGAGTACAATTGTATGCAAGCAAAATACAAAATTAATAGACAGAAGAGTCATTCAAGGAATTACAAACACTCTGAAAGCTCTTACCTCACAACACCAAAAGAGGTTATATGTAAGTGCTTTCAACACTTAGGAACATCATTTATAAGTGTCAAGGACACTTACATTATGACCACTTACTGTTTTTTGTAAGTGTCGAAAACTCTTATTGATGAGGCCTTCATTAACACCTTTTATAAGTGTTGACAACACTTACAGAATCTAACTATGTTATAGCACATGTAAGTGTTCAAAGCACTTGCAAATATTTGCAAAATTATAATTACTAAAATACATCAAATAACCAAAACCAAGCTAAAATTAAAGCCATTGCCATGATCCAATCAACCATAATGCACAATTTACAACTAGAAAGAAAGATGAACAAACCACAATTTTATAATGGTTTGTCAATAGTATAAACTTGCTGTAACAAAAAAAAATGTAAAGAAGATAAACTTGTCATACAAAACTAAGTTGGATAATAGGCAACGGGTAAAAGTTGAACTAAATTTTCTTGTTAGATGGACAAGTTGTCTCCATTTGGAGCAAAACATATATCCTCCACCACCATTCTTAGCTACAAAATCCACAAAGTTAATTTGAGATGCCATTAGATAATGCCAAATATAAGGACAAAGGGAGAAATTACACATTTCCAAAAGCTTATGAATTTTCTAAGTTAGACAATAAAATCAGAATAAAATCCCACTTTGAATTCCGTAAGTCATGGGTATCAAAAAACATGAGGAAATATATAGCAAACAGAGTAATATATGATACTCAAATGTTATATTTGATCATCAGAATACGTATTAGAAACCTTACATTAGAACCATCAAACTAAAATTACAATATTTGTGCTATATAGAGAATAAAGGATCATGGATTTCAAGAATGGTAAAATTATTGCATTACCAGATTAACTTCCAAAAACAAAACAGCTGCAGCATGTCACGTTAATCCGTGCTCCAGTTCTTGGCGTTCTCCTCAAAAATAAATTACAGATTATCGTGGTGATTGTTTGAAGAGCTTCTCTGATATAAATATAAATGCAAACACAATGTATAGATCAACAAGAAGATTTAGTATTACATCCTCCAAAACATGGAAAGACGCAATTTTCAGCTATTCATAAATAGAAATAGAACAAAGTATGCTAGAAAGGAACTAACCTTGATTTTAAGAGTTGGAAGAGAACCGGATGCCCTTTTCTGTTTTTTCCTTTTGCTCAAACATTTAATTCATCCTATTTCTTTTTTCTCAATTGGAAAAAACAAAAACAAAAAAAAAGCAGTGTGTTTCATGAATCAGTTGAGGGGCCAATGTATTTCAGTTAGGGCTTATGTTTGGTGTTTAGCTTGAGCCTTGGGGATGATAAGACACATCCTTGATCTGCTGCTAACTAAAAGTTTTAAGCAAGATTTTTTTATCAAGGATGTAACAGGCATACACATTGATTTCATACAAACTCAAATTGATTATAGCAAGAGAAATAGTTCCTTCCAGTAAGATACAGTCATACAAACTCAAATTGATTATATCACTTAAACTGAACAATCATCATTCACCAAATCTCATTGATAATTCAGATAAATTGCATACTAGTATACACATACATACACCTCCATTTATATATATATATAAACGTAATTGACTCACTAATTGAGTTGTTGAGGTTAATGCTGGTGCTTGAGCCACTATGAAAGCATACGCATTTCAATTCAGGTGCGAGAGACTTATCACATGCTAAATTGGCTAAAAATCTTTCACCTAAAACCTCGTTGTTGATAATTAAACTACTACTTCTGCAGCACAGGATAACAAATACAGACCTTACAAACAACTTGAATACATCACAATATATATATATATATATATCAATATAAACAAACTCAATTAGTGAATACATAACTCAATTTCCTAACCTTGGAATGTCGATGAGTGAGAGATGATTTCTGCAATGGATTGAGCAGACGGAGAAATTGTGTGATGAACTTGAGCAAACGAAGAAATTGTGTCCATTCTACTATGTGTAATTGTGTGCGAGATTCAGATCACAATATATTGCAATGTTGATTAGGGATCAACTTTCGCAGATCAAGACGAATTCTCTCAACTTGAGTAGTTCGAAGTGAAGAGATTAAAATATATAGGGTTTCAAAATTGTGAAATCGAGAAATCAATCGAAGAACCTTCATTAGCGAGATATCAAGAGGGAATCGTGAGAGAAGGAATAGCGTGGGGGAAATCGTAGATGCTTGTTTCTAAAATTGAGAAGGCAAAAAGACCCTAGTTATCGGTTT
This sequence comes from Lonicera japonica, assembly GCA_021464415.1. Lineage (NCBI taxonomy): Eukaryota > Viridiplantae > Streptophyta > Magnoliopsida > Dipsacales > Caprifoliaceae > Lonicera > Lonicera japonica. The sequence goes on along the minus strand of CM038470.1, from coordinate 17,352 downwards.
TATTCTAAGTACAATTTAAGAACTTTTTTCATTTTGTTTTATAACGGTCCTAGACACTTATATTTTTTATAAGTGCTGCAATCCGTAATTATTTAGGAAAAACACTTACAAAATTTATAAGTGTTCCGGACTCTTACGGATTAGTTATTGTAATTGTTACTGATGATATATTTTGGTGTTGTGCCTTTAGTTTTGTAATTCTGTAATGGCTGCCATCCATATAAGCCCTGTCCAAATGAATGCTCTTCCTACCAGATGTGAAATCATGGAGACCAATGAACAGAACCACAAAAGTTCAGATGAAGTTCATTTATTAGAAGCAGTCGGTTGGTACATTGGCAGTTACTATAATTCTAGAGAGAGAATTTACATTTTCTTGTTAAATCTTTGTTGGCATAGGCTCTATTCGACCCCTCTTTTTAGGAGTATTTTTTGTAGTGGCAATTTTATTGTGGACTTCAAGCTTCTTTTAGTCCATAAGGTTCCTAATATTTTCTATTGTCCATGTATTTAAAATGTTGGTTTTCTTTTTTAGGTATTTTATTTATTTTCAGTTCTTTTCTGCCTGCAACTTTGGGGGTGAGCCTTAACCACCTTCCAACTTGTAACTATTTTTTGTTATTAATTTCACACTCTCCCCCTCTCTTTTGAGAGTTGAGATTTTATTAAAAAAAACCTAAACCTTAAACCCTGACCCCTAAACCCTAAACCCTAAAACCCTAAACACCAAAACCCAAACCCTATTGACTGTCGTCCTGCTTTACTCAATAATAAAAGCAAAGTCCGCAACTTTATCATGGAAAAACAGTGGTTTATCCATTCTTGGTTCAAGCATCAATGCCCTCACTTGTAGTAGGAATTTTTTTAAATTATATCCTCCATTTCAATCAGAGGGCTGACTCTCTTATGTGGCCTTTTTCCACTAAAGGCCACATCACTTTCAATGATGCCTGTAATTATTACAATAATACCCCCACTGCTGATTAGCCCTCTCATATTTGGAAAAGCTTTGTCCCTCCTAGAGTCTCTTACTTGGTTTTGAAAATTCTATTAAATAGAATTCCTACTCATGAGAATTTGCAAAAAGAGGTATGGTTTTTCCTTCAAGGTGTGAGCCGTGCAAGGTTTACTGTGAGAATATTAATCATGTCTTCATCCAATGCCATTATGCTAGCACCCTGTGGAATTGGTTATGGAGTATTTTCAATATTAAAAGTTCTATTCCCACAGGCATTACCAATCTTTGGTCTATAATTTGCAAAGTTAGAATGAGTTCTCAGCTTTTCAACATATGGATTAGTGGCTACCCCATGTCCTTCCATGTGATTTAGAAGAGTATAAATAAAGCAATATTTGATGGCATTAAGCCTGTTATTTCCAGATCTATGCTTCATTTGAATGGGTGGTTGCAGCAGATTGTTGTCTATGTTTCTGGCTCCATGCATAACAATATTTTGGATTTCACTATCCTGCACCAGCTTGGCATCAAAGGCAATTACCACCCTTCTCCTTAAATTGTGGAAGTTCATAGGATCCCTCCTCATCTCCATTGGGTAAAAGTCAATATTGATGGCATGGCCTTAGGCTCTCCTGGTCTTGCTGCTATAGCTGGCATTTTTAGATAATACAAGGGATTTGTAAAGGCTTTTTTTGTCAAGCTGTAGCCATCAAAAATGCCTTTTTTGTAGAACTTTCTGCCTTCATTAATATTGTCTCTATTGCTTGGTCTAAAGGATGAAAAACAGGTGTGGTTTAAAATGGGTGCTCTCACTGTGGTGAACTACATTAAAGATACAACTTTTCACCCTCCTTGGCCTATTCTTACTGCTTGGGAAAATTGTAAATACTTTCTCAGCCAAGTGCAGTTTGTTGTGACCCATGTTTATAAGGAAGGTAATCAAGCTGCAGATAAACTGTCTAAACTTGGTTTAAAGCAGAAGGATCTTCAATGGTGGCCCTCCTATCCTTCCCAAATTGATTCTCTCCTTGCTCAAGATTATGCCAACTTGCCTAACTTCATATTCAAATAGAGTTGTTGCTACTTGCCTCCAATTTTAGTACTCCTCATTCCTTCTTAGTGCTGTTATCACATACAGTACTCTCTTTCAATCTATGCTGCTCTCCTCAGCCTACAGTCAGCACTGCTGCAGCCAATCTGTTAAAGTGCAGATTAATTTCATCTGCTTCAGTCATTTTGGCCTGCTTCTTGCTGAGAGAATTCTGCAAAATTTTAAAGAGCTTCTTTTTATGTACATTAATGTGTTAGGTTTATATTTTTAGTTGAATTGATTCCAATGTCAAAAACACTTTTTTCGTTGTAATTGTTTTAGTCGAATTAAAAATTTGAGGATGCAAAAATTAACGGAAGCTCTCCGAACTTGCCAAATTCATCGTACATAATTCAGGACCTAAGGTAAGTTGAGTATATGGTTTGATTTAAAATATAAGTAGTGGTTGAGCTTAAAAGTCGAATAAAAAAACTTTTGAGTCAAATCTATTTTTAAGTATTTTTACTGAGTTTTACTAAAATCCCGATAAGGCCCGTTGACACAAATTATTAAAGAAATTTATTTTTCTTCATGTCTAACATGTTCCATAAAGTTGCCTCTAAAATTTGAATCGAATTGGTGCCTAAACAGATTTAATATGACTAAATAAAAGTAAAAAGAAAATAAAAGGTTTTTAATTTAATTAAATTAAAAAAAAGGAAAAAGGAAAGTACGTTTGATTTTTTGGGAAAAATAAAAGTTAAAAGTTTGACTTTTCAAACTTACCTATTCCTTTAGGCCTTATTTGATTCGGGTATTAAATAGTAGGATGGGATTATTAATACCACTTTTTTTTTATAATACCTTGTTTGATTTGCGCAAATGTGCTAGGATTACTAATACTGGTACTAACTTAATACCACTCTTTGTGGTATAATTTAATACCAAGGGAGAGGTGGTATTGTTTATGCATGATTAAGAAAAAGGAACCATATATTTTTAAAAATGCCATTACTACTATAATATTTTCAAAAATGTCACTACTAGTACTATATTATTATTATTTTTAAAAAAAAATTAAAAAAATTTTACAAATTTTTTTTAGTCCAAAATATAATCTCGTATACAAGTTACATAACCAAACATGATATTAACATCAGTATGAGATATCCCAGTATTAATACTGCATGAATCAAATCGAGTATCAGTATTAAATTAATACCAGGATTAATAGTCCAGTACTATTAATACTGATATTATTAATCCCACTAACCCTAATACCTGAATCAAACGAGGCCTTAAGTTATGCGCAACTTTCCTCTTCATGGGCCAAGCCCATCTCATATTCTTTGCCAAGTGTAATAGATAAAGAAAGAGGCAGCTCAAGATTTAATGAGAGGACCGGTACAATTTTTACCAACTTGGACCGGTCCAACAAGAATTTTGGCATGAAATTGAAATCAAAGATTTTGGACCTTTCTAATATTTTCGAGATATACCGATCCGGTGTGTTTTTTTTGGGCACAATTTTTATCGAAAAAAAATCTTTTTTAATATTTTTAACTTATTCTAAAAAAAACTTTCACTCTATTTTTCCTATAAATATAACCATTGGTTTGGGTAAAAAAGCATGATTCTGTAGAGCTTTTTTAGGTAAAAAATATCCAAATGATATAATCAATTTTTGAGAGTTTTGAAACACCACATAAGTTTTGTTTACATGCCATATGAGATCATATTATATCCAAATGTTCACGGTCCTGCTGGAGTGTTTTCGATAGCGATTGGAGACGGGGTGAACGAAGTGGCTAACGCGCGATAAGGGAGATCGTAGACGGGGTGAAGGATTGTGATCAAGTGCGTAGAAGGAGGCAACGGGTAAGCCGAAAAAGCTAAGTTAGATTCTACGTTCAAGGAATTAACGGGACTGTTGCGTAAATTGTGGGGAAGCAATTTTTGTAAGTATCAAGTCTGTGATTCCGTTTTGATCATAGTGAAGTAATGACGGTTAGTCCCGATGATTAGTCCTACGCAAGTAGGGATACCTCTTAAATTCTTGGTGTTGTGTGATTGTTTTTTGTGCGATTGCTTGATGTAATTGTTAGACAACACAACACAGGTTTCGACAGTAAAATTGATTAGACCTAGGGTTTTAATTAGACTACCTTGCTAAACCATAAACTTCATGGATACAAGTCATAAGTGGGCCGAAGAGGTAGGACTAACTTAGTTTGTTCAGGTAGCTTCTAAATATTAGGATGGGTATCCTAGCGGTTAGGTTCGACATCCTATGTGGGCCTTGAATTGCGTTATTTATATATATATTGAGCACTACTAATATCTAAAGTCTTATTTTTGTATAAAATGCACACGCGTGTTCCTTTCAATGTGTATTTTCTATATAAAACTTATATTAGTTCCCACTAAGCCCGGTTTTGACTCACTCCCATTTTAACAGTTCTTGCAAGTTAGGCTTCGTGGGTGGCGCGTAGTTCTTGTTCTAGAAACCTCTGATGTCCGTGGAGCATTTTCTAGTCTTTTATGAGAATGATTAAGTTGTATAATAGTTTTTGGTTTTATATTATAACTTGTCTATGTAATGAACTTGGACTTGATGTATAAATTGTATTCCAAGTGAACTTCTATAAAGGTCATTATGTAAATGACTTTAAATGTGGAGTGGTTTTTATACATGTTTGGATATGGATTTGATCCATGATGAAAACAATATTAAATTTTTACATGTTGGTTTATTAATTATACGAACTCTAGATGCCGAAATTTTCTAAACGAGGTTTTCAAAATAAAATACATTTCTACTTCTTATAACTTTTCACCCGCCGTCGGTGTACGACCCAGGTCCCGGAAGTTTAATCCTCTTAATGAGATTTGGGGCGTCGCATAAATTATCCAAAGATTGATGATTAGAGTGGTTGGATGATGTTCCATGGGCTGTGCACCAAAAATCCAGAGCTCCACCTATGCTCCAATGGTGGAAAATATGAGGAAAATGACAAATTTTAACTTGAATCTTCAATTTCAAGTGGAACCCCTAAAAATCTCCCACAGTCTCACCTAAATATCCTCTCCATTTCTCTTTAGGGCTCTCTAAGGTGTTTGAGTTGTGTATGTGAATAATAGGACAGATTTTTTATGTTTAAGGTATTAAAATAAAGTCAAAACACTCAAAAACGAGTCAACCCCGTCAAATCTGGGTTCATGATTGATCATTCTCTTTCCATGATCAATCATAGGCCAAAATACAAGCCTAGGGGTCACCATGATCGATCATGGTGCTGCCTGACCAATTCCTCACTTTGGAAGTCCGAAATAAACCCCGAGATGTTTGAATCTCAACTCGGGCCAAGCATAAAACTTGAAGAGGGAAATGAGATAGAACTTTTGGTGCTAATGGGTGTTGAAAAAATGGTTTTAAAGTCATTTTCTTAGCCATTTTGAGGGTAATTTTAAATGGGGTTTCATACTCTGTTGTGAAAGAAAATTATAGATTCGTTGTAACGACCCGAATTTTCTAAAATACTTATTTACTCCAAATTAATATATGCATATATTGTAAATTAATATTTTTTCTCTTATTTGTTTTGTGGTGCATTTATTTTGTGGCCAATTTATTATAGTGCGTTAAAAATTATAATTTAAAATATATATGATTAGTTTTGAAACCTAAAGTTTTGATATGTTCTCATTTAAAAAATTCATATCTTTTATTATGTTGAGAATTTTTGTATGAAACCAATTTTGTTTTAAGCTAGACTTGATGAGCTTCAGTTTGAGCACAAATTTCACTACATTTAGACTTTTAATGAATTAGTTATGATTTTTGAAAGTTGACTTAACCATGCTGTGAGTTTGACCTGCGGGAATTAGAGAAAAAGAAAATTAGTTTGAGGTTTTGAGTAATTATAATTAGATGGGCCACTAGGTTAATTTAATGGGTTAATTTATATGTATTCTTTTATTTATTATAAGAGTTATTTTAGTTGGCCTAATTGAGATGAGGAAAACCCTAGTATGAATATAAGCAGGTTATCAACACAAATAAGGTCTTAAGGAGAGGAGAAAACTACGTATTGTCATGTGGCCGCTTGTAGAGAAGAAGAAGAAGAGACGCAAGAGAGAGCCCGAGTAAGCGCAGAATACTTTTGGTTCTTCCCCTTTCGATTATCTAGTGAGTGTTTCTCACCTTTATTATGTGGATTTCGATACATGCATATATATATATATATAACCTATTTGTTCTAAGTCAATTTATATTGGCGGCTCTTTTAGATTTCTTTTGGTTGATCAATTTAGGTTTTACTATTTATAGTGAGTGATTCTCACCCTCTCTTGTGATTTCTATTCGTATATATTGTTTTGATTTTCTTTTGACCTAATTTTTGGGAAAGTGGTTTGTTGTATTTTTATTCAATTGATTATAAGTTTCTTAAAGACAAACCTCAATTATATGTCTTTATTAAAATCTCAGAAAAATACATAGACTAATATTATGAGTTACAAGTATTGTGGCTTTGGAATTGGAGTAATATGATTTTTAATTTGGGAGATATCAATTTTACAAAAACAGAGTGTTAAAATACTTAATGTTGATCAGATTGCTGTCACACATCTGTAGTTTTGAGTTCGGTTAGGGTACTAAACGTTTCTGTAAAATTCTGGAAATATTTGGCAAGTTAATATCGTGTGTTAGGAGAATCTGGGCTTTGGAATTGATCGAATATGATTTTTATGTTGAGAGTTATTGAAGTTACAAAAACAGTGCGCAGCAAAATCTGATGCTGGACAGATTGTATACCTGTTAGCAAAACATTCATAACTCCTAGAATATAAATGATTTTGAGTTGAATCCAATTGCATATGAAACTAGACATGGCTTTCTATATTGTGTAATTTTTCTGGAATTTTTATATTGTTCGTTTATCCCCAGAATGTCTGTGAAATTGATGATTGTGCCGATTTAAGATATTGTTTGTGCTCTTGCCTTATTTTTTTTGTTCAATATAACTTATGTTTTAAAATAATTTTATTAATAGCCTTTAAAATTGGGATTATGAGGCTCTAAAAGGATTTGTGGTATGATTGTACTTAGTTTGTGAAATTGTTTACTTGATTGACGTTTAGAATACTATGAACAATACATAATTGGTGGAATTATTTGTCTTAAGCTTCTAGACGTGATATTTAGTAAATGTGTGAGTATGATTTTGTTTTTGGGACAAATCTACATTCTTGTTGAGGTTGATAGTAAAGTTTCTTTATATATTAAGTATTAGAGTTGTATCGACTATGAGTTGGTTGTATTAAAATTGACTAGAGAAGTCATAGGAAAATTCCTTAATTACGCCACTGCTCCCTTGTTATGATTTGATATTGGTTTTGATTCAACACTTGGGTGGATTTTCCCATGATTTTTGTGAAAAGAAAACTTTGGTGAAAGCCAATGGAATTTTATGATCTTGATTGTAAGCCAGATGGTGGCTTGTGATGTTTGTTGTACTCGTTCTATTGTTGAATAGACGAGTGGATTATTTGTGATTTTACTCGCAGAAGGGCGAGTGTTTTGGCGCGCAAACGTATAACTAGCCTTCCGAAGAAGGTCGGAACTTTAGACGATATGCCCGTGCGGGTTCCGGTTCGGAGTGGCCGCTAGTTATACGGGGAGACACAGGGCAAGATGATCTGTGTAGGCCATGGGAGAGTATGGCGGGGTGGCATGTAATTAAGGTGCACACGCTAACCTAAGTGTCTAGTGGTTTTCTAGTCTAGTGTTTTCCGGATGACGTACTTTAAATTATGTAATGCTTCGCTTGGACAATAGACAGTTTGTATCGTCATGTTAATTTGCATTTGCAATCTTGGACACTGTTATGGAATATTGAATGGTAGAATTTAACGATTTTTCGCGATATTTTCTTGGAAACGACATTCTGCATATTTTTCGTTCTTTGAGTTTTCCGAGATTCTAAATGGTTTGAACACAATAGGGATATTTATGTTGCTGTGTTTTTCTTATTTATTTTCGAGTAATTTAAGTTTAACATTTCTAATGCAGGATGGTAGGCCGTACTAATATTCTTTGCAGGTCTTGGCCTACCGTATTATAATGGAATGGTATTAATAGTTTTGGTAAGTGTACGGGGTAAGAAACTACTTGCTACTACTTTGTCGAGAAACTACTCTTTTTGTCTCGAAAAGTATGTGAAACTATTCGTCTTGCGACGTAGTGAGATTTGAGTTAATTGTATAAGATATGTATATATGAATTATGTGTTTGCATCATGGACATATTGGGTGATACAGAATCAACTCATACCAGTATTTATATACTGACCCAAGTTGTCTCCATGCTTCTTGGGTACGTTCTCTTTATGAGCGTAGCCCAGTTTTGCAGGTATATATTAACGTGCTTCGTTGATCGTGCTAGGAGTTTTACTTGAAATTTATTTTCTTTTATTTTGTAAAGTGTATATAGTTTGTTGGACTTTGGGAACGACACCGGTTTAGATACTCTGGCCAACTATTTTAATAAAGTAATTCTATTTTGTTTTTATTATGTAATTGAACTTTTTAAATAAAGTATGGATATTAAAGTTTTGTTTATTCTGCAAACATTTATAAAGGATATTGATTTAAGATTAAATTTTAGCTTTTTTTGAGAATGAGTTTTAAGTTAATTGTTGTTTTTAATTTTCACCCCCGGTAGTTGGACGGGCGAGTACATGTGTATTAATTGGGTATTCGGGGTCCAAAAATCGGGGTGTGACATTCGTATTCTCCTCCGTGAGTACATCGAGATCGTATATTTGTTTGCGCAAAATGGATTTGAGGTGAATGAAAAATTGTCACCCAAATGAGCTACTTGAGATGGAAAATGAAATGGGAAATGTTAGTCCCACATTGGAATTTTGAGATGGATAAGAACTAAAGGAAATATGACTTCTTAAAGATAGCCAAAAATCCATAAGTCTCGTAAAACCAAAATAGTGATTATCATCTCAATTTCAATTCTTACCACCAAAATTGCAAAACAATTATCCCGCAAACTTAATACATCTAATAGGATATGCTAAAAGGGTTCAACCACCCAAGTGCAACCTGAAATAAAATCCCATCGCTTAATCCGTTGATTAAGAAGGACTTAACGACTAACGACGGGCGAGGTATCACACATTATGTTTCAATGTTTTTCAAGCCTTAAAGGTAATGCTTACACCCCTCTATTTTTGTTTTTCTTTTATATTAATTAAAAATTCAAGAATTTTCCCTTTTATTAAACATGGCCATATATACGTGTAGAGAGAGGATATCTAAGTTTATTTTGACAATGCTTTCATAATTTTAAATGGTTATTCGGACTGGGGAGAAACGGTGGCCCATTCTCTATTCTTTTCTATTATACATTATTGATGTTGTTGTCATCTTCCAATTCCTCCCTCTCTCTCTATATATATATATATAATATAGACTCCTAATTTATGTTATTCTCTCTCCTTGTTCCCGCAATTTTCTCTTCACATATATATTCCCAACCAATGACAGGAAACAATTGATCTAATTACAATTCACTTATTCTCGGTAATGGGTGATGGGTTTAATCGAAGGCCAACACATTGTCATCACCCAGTACAGACTTTCCTTATTTTTCCGTATTTTGCTCTCCTTCTGGTTTTTTTCTTTTTATTTAGTTATGCAAAGAAACATAGAGGAATAATTTCAAACCTTGTGTCTCTTACAAATGATAGATGAAATAGATGTATAAAGAATGAAATTTTACTTTTATAGCTTAATCAAAGGACGGGGAAAAGTTCATATGCGTTAGAGCTTTTTTTTTGTGAACTATTGGTATGTTCTTTTTCCTACAAATATATTATAGTATAGAATATTCTTCTCTTTTTTGTTTTTCTTAGGTATGTACACAGATCTTAAAAGAAAATATTTATTTCTTATTAGTATGAATCTCGCTCATATCATTGTTGGCTAAAATTAATTCGTATCTTTATGCCACTTACTTTTTTTCCTAATTATGTGAGTATTTATTTTTATTTTTTGGAAATTGAGTATTTATTTTTATTTTTGGAAATTGAGTATTTATTTTTATTTTTTGGAAATTCAACATGTTACTGTAAGAGCCTAGTTTTTAGTTATAAGGTTTTAATGTGCTGCTTTTGAGAGGCACTTAATTACCGATTAATTAAGCTTAATTTCTCTTGAATTTAATTGATATATTTGTAGTAATCTCTTTGTTTGTGTGAAAATCAGGCCATAAAACTTTATTAGAATACTACTAATGTGATTTCTATGGACATTTTAATAGAATCTGGTGTTGGATTATTGTGTCTCCCGTTCAATGTCATCAAAGCCTAGAAGGGAAGACTCATACGAGGTCACTCTTCCAAATCCATGATTGTTATTTTATTTTACATTTTATATGTTGTTGCTTTTTTTGTAATATATTTTCCATACCTATTCTTGTTCTTGATAGTAATTGTCTTTGCAAATGTTAACTTAATGTGTACATGAATAGTGAAGTTAGACCGAATAAAACTTTTAATCACAATCTCAAATTAATTATATCAATTTGAACTTGACGGCCTAAGTATATTGTGTTATATAAGTAGTAATGATAATTATGGGAAAAATGATCAAAAACAAAAAAGGAATTTATCTCGCCGAGGCACGTGTTGAATACGTAGTCCTAAGACAAAAATTTCGCCCACACCAAAAACTTGCTGATGGGTTATTGCCGAAATCTGTCCCCAGGATTCAATAGTAGATTCCTATATAACCAATAGTGTTTTTTAAAGGAACAATGAACCAAAAAAAAAACCCTAGCCCACTCAATTATGGAAGAAGAAGAGAAAAATGAAGGGAGAAAAACATTTTATGTATATCTTCTATTGAGGATGTTGAGGGATTTTTATGGTCATCTCCCTCAACGTTATTCTCCAAAAGCGGAGAATATCTCTCAACGCTAATGCACATTGTGCACAACTGACGGGACGAAAACGAAATTAAAATTCCAAGGATTTATCCAAAAAATAAATTCGAAAATTAATTAAAATTCTTTTAATTAATTATGTAAATAATGAGCTTAAAAAAAGGAGGTAAATGAAAATATTCTTATTTTCAAAAAAGCCCAAGCCCAAAATTGTCATTAGAGGGAACTCATGGCCTCAAGTAAGGGAAGCACAAAACTTACCACCAGGCCATCCAAGCTATTATACAAATATTTCATTCACACTAGTAAAAGTCCAAGAATCCCCCACATGAATGAAATTATATAAAACAACATAAAACGGGAAAAACTAAGTGGGCATCTAAAAATGTCATGCAATGGGCTGAGGTGTCTTGTGGACTTAAACCTTGCTTAGTGATAGTTCACCTAATTTACAACTATTCAGTGAGCTTGATGTCTTGAACTGATTAGTGGATTAGGCAAATCTGTTAAGCAGGCTACACAAATGACATTATAACGAGTTTACTGGTTCAACAACAGTTTTACCGTTTACGTTAAGGCCATGAGCTATATCCCAGTATCATGAGTGCTCTAGAGAACAAAGCCAAGTTCTCATAGCTAGCGGCCCCACTATCACACTCACTTAGGTGAATCTATCATGAGTGTCCTATTACACCCCGTCTGAATGATTAGCCCATAGATTCATTAAGAATTATACTCATCCTTACTCTCAACAGATAGCACTTACAACACCATAGGGATGGGATGAAGATAAGTCTTCACACTAGTGCAATCACATGATCACTATGACTTAGTTTTCCCATTGAACCTATTTCTTGGGATCTCCATTCAATAGGATGGATTACCGTCACAGAGATTTAATTATCATGCTTTAAGTCCATCCCCCTCGATGTTTTATAAATGATATCTCTAGACAAACATTTGGTTAACAGATCCGCTATATTATTTTGCGACTTCACAAAGTCAATAGACATTACCCCATTTGATATCAGTTGTCTAACACTATTGTGTCTTCGACGAATATGCCTCGACTTCCCATTATAAGTATTGTTACTTGCCTTAGCTATTGCTGCTCGGTAATCACAATGAATGTAAACAGCTGGTAGTGGTTTAGGCCATAATGGAATGTCCACAAGGAATGTTCTCAGTCATTCGGCTTCCTCTCCAGCTTTATCCATAGCAATGAAATCGTATTCAAATGTTGACCTTGTTATGCAAGTCTATTTAAAGGACTTCCATGAAACAACAACTCCTGCTAATGTAAAGACATAACCACTAGTAAACTTTGACTCTTCTGAGTCTGAAATCCAGTTAACATCAGTGTAACCATCAATGACAGCAAGATAAGAGACATAATGTAAAGAATAATTTAAAATATACTTTAAATATCTCAAAACTCTCACAAGTGCAATCCAATGATCATGACCAGGATTACACGTATACCTACTTAATCTTCCTACTGCATATGCAATACTTGGTCTGGTGCAGTTCATTATATGCATTAATGAACCAATAATTTTGGAGTACTCAAGCTGCGACATACCAGTACCTTTATTCTTCTTTAGTTTGTAGTTAGGATCAAAAGGAGTCCTTGAAGGGTTGGAATCATACTGATTGAATTTCTTCAACACATTCTATATATAATGAGATTGGGATAGTTTGATACTAGAGGAGTCTCTAGTGATTTTCACTCCTAGTGTCACATCAGCTAACCCCAAATCCTTCATGTCAAACTTATCACAAAGTAATTTCTTAGTATCTCGAATAATACTAGCATGAGAACCAAATATTAGCATATCATTAACGTAAAGGCACACAATAACACATGCATCTCTGTAACTTTTATAATAAACACATTTGTCAGATTCATTAATTTTGAATCCAGCATTAATCATCACACTGTCAGATTTCTCATGCCACTGTTTTGGAGCCTGTTTAAGTCCGTATAAGGATTTCATAAGTTTGCAAACTTTATTCTATAACCCTTTAACAACCAAGCCTTCAGGTTGGTCCATATATATTTCTTCCTCTAATTCTCCATTCAAAAAGGCAGTTTTAACATCCATTTGATGAATATCTAAATTGTAAATAGCAGCAAGGGCAATAAGTAATAATATATATATGCAATTCTAGTCACACGAGAACAGGTATAAAAGAAATCAAGACCTTCCTTTTGTTTATAGCCTTTGGCCACAAGTCTAGCCTTGTATTTTTCTAGGACCCATCAAGTTTATGTTTCTTTTATAGGATCCACTTACACCCTATGGTTTTATAACTTGGAGGCAAGCTAACTAAGTCCCAAGTGTGGTTTTGCATAATAGACTCCATTTTACTATTAATAGCTTCCCTCCAAAAAGGAGCATCGGAGAGGAAAGAGCCTCATTAAGGGTTTGAGGATCTCCCTCAGTCAAGTACAAGATAAAATCTGGTCTAAAAGAGGTTTCAATCCTAGGCCTTTTACTTTTCCTAAGTTCATTATTTTCACTATTTACTTCTTGACTAGTAAAAGCAAATCAGACTGTCTATAAACTATTTCAGATTTATTATAAGGAAACACATGTTCAAAAAATTCAGCATCATGAGATTCAATAATATAATTCACAAAAATAGTGTCTACATCTGATTTAATCACCAAGAACCTATAAGCACTATTGTTATAACAGCATTACCAAGATAAATGCAATCAACAGTTTTAGGCCCGAGTCTAGTCCTTTTAGGAGGCGGTAAAGCCACCTTAGCTAAACACCCCCACACTTTGAGGTACTTATATGAAGGTTTTTTACCTTTCCACAACTCATAGGGAGACTTATTACAGTTCTTTTAAGGTATCTTATTAAGGATATAGCATGCATATAATAAAGCTTCCCCCCACAAATTAAAAGGTAAACTAGAATTGTTAAGCATAGCATTCACCATATTTTTAAGTGTTTGGTTCTTATGCACAACTACTCCATTAGATTGGGGAGAATAAAGGGCAGTGGTTTGATGAACAATACCACGTGATTTACAAAATTCAAAAAAACAAGTCACTCTCGTATTCCCCTCCTCTATCCGATCTCAAAATCTTAATCATTCGACTCAATTGATTTTCAACTTCAGTTTTATAAATCTGAAATTTTTCTAAAGCTTCGTCTTTAAATCTTAATAAATGAACATAGCAGTATTTAGTACAATCATCAATAAAAGTTTTAAAGTATTTCTTGCCACCTCTAGTTTGTATTACCTTAAGATCACAAAAGTCAGTATGAACTAACTCAAGATATTCAAAATATCTTTCCACGTTTTTAGAAGGCTTTCTAGTGAACTTAGATTCAACACATATTCTGCACTTATGATCAGAATTAGACGACACTTTAGGAATGTCACCCAGACTCATAATTCTTTTAAGTGATGCAAAGTTAACATGACCAAGTCTGCTATGCCCCAAATAAAAGGAGTCACAATAATAAATGAAATCATGCACATTTTTAGAAACAGAATCAACAATTATATTCAGTTTGAACAAACACTCAGACATGTAACCTTCCTAAAAAAAAACCCCATTTTTAGTCAAAATGAAATGATCAGATTCAAAAACAAGCTTAAAACCTTTTTTGCTCAAGATAAAACTAGAAACTAGATTCTTACGAATTTGAAGAACATGCATCACCTCATTTAGAGTCAGGAATTTCCCAACGTGAAATTAAGAATCACCTTACCCTTCCCCGCAACCAATGCTAAGGATGAATTGCCCATATAGAGCTTCTAATCATTTTCCACCTTTTCGTATGAGGAAAACACAATTTTGTCGCCACAAATGTGTTAAGTGGCCCCAGTGTCCACCCATCAGTCCTTGACATGTGCTAACTAGGTTCACTTCGGAGAAACTGTTGAAAAGTTGTCCGATTCTTGCAATGGCTACTGAGCAGTTCCTTTGTTTTTTTAATTCTGTTATTACCATTTTTCCTACGTTTCTTGCTGTCTTAGGCACTGGACCTGTCTTTCCATAAGCATAACAATCACCCCGTAAACTTTTTAATACCACCAATAAGGTTAGGGAACTTGTTACCTTGGCGATGTTGTTGAGGTTCTGAGTACGATTAGGCTTAGGATGTTGCCTGCGTGGATTATTACTCGACTCAGCAATGGGAGCCTTGGCAGCCTAGCCTGTTCTTTCTTTTCTTTAGTGCGGTTATCTTCCTCTATCCTCAGCCTAATTGACAAATCCTCCATAGTCATGTCCATCCATTTGTGTTTGAGATTATTTCGGAAGTCTTTCTAGGAGGGTGGCAGTTTGTCAATCACCGATGCAACTTGAAACCCTTAACTAACTTTCATATTCTCTGCCTCAATTTCATAAAAAATAATATGTAATTCCTCAAATTGAGACACTACAAGTTTTTCATCAACCATTTTAAAATCCAAAAAATGCGACACAACAAATTTCTTGATGCCAGCGTCTTCGGTTTTGTATTTTTTTTCAAAAGGCAACCACAGTTCTCTAGCGTGGGAACAGTACAATAGACATCGTATAAATTGTCCTCAAGATAGTTTAAAATATGATTTTTGCACTTAAAACAGCCCTGACCCGTGCCTCATTAACTGCGGTTCTGGCAGGTTCAGCTTCTTCAGAGTTATTCTCCTTTTTCTTTTAAAACATGATCGAGATTTAGAGTGTTTAAATAAAAAAACCATTTTCTACTGCCAACGTTTAAAATTAGTGCTAATAAATTTATTGGGCTTAATAGTATCAACAATGCTTAGATTAGAGCTTCCCATTAAAAAATAAAAGTAAATTTTCTGGCTTAGATTGTTATATAAGTAGTAATGATAATTATGGGAAAAAATGATCTAAAACAAAAAAGAACTTATCTCGCCGAAGCACGTGTTGAACACGTAGTCCTAAGACAGAAATTTCGCCTGCACCGGAAAGTTGCTGACGGGTTATTGCCGAAATTTGTCCCCATGACTCAACAACAGTTCCTTTATAACCAACAGTGTTTTAAAGGAACAATGAACCAAAAAACCCTAGCCCACTCAGTTATAGAAGAAGAAAATGAAAATGAAGAGAACAATGTTTTATGTATAACTTCTATTGAGGTTGTTGAGGGATTTTTTATGCTCATATCCCTTAACGTTATTCTCCAAAAGCGGAGAATATCTCTCAACGCTAACACATGTCGCGCACAACTGACGGGACAAAAACGAAATTAAAGTTCCAAAAAAATAATTAAAAAATTAATTAAAATTCTTTTAATTAATTATGTAAATAATGGACTTAAAAAAAGGAGGTAAATAAAAATATCTTTATTTTCAAAGAAGCCCAAGTCCAAGTCAAAGATCCTTAATATAAAATTGTCATTAAAGGGACTCAAACTCATGGTCTCAAGTAATGGAAGCAAAAAACTTACCACCAGGCCACTCGAACTATTATATAAATATTTCATTCACACTAGTAAAAGTCCAACATCCGTAAACATCTTTTTGTTTATTAAGATCTTGATATTAAAAAAGTTGATAACTGTTATAAGTGTACTAAAATAAAATGATAATTATGATATCATAGTATTGTATAACAATTTTTTTAGGATAAGACAACTTAATTTAAGATGTACCAAAAAAGGAAATGGGACTTGGAACCATTTTAGGAAAATGCATGATGGGTTTTGCAGTGCATTTCTTGTTATCACGAGCTTAAAACAATATATACTTTAAGATAAAAAGACTTGGAATTAAAGTTTCTCAAGATTGGATCCTATTACGTAAGCTTATCCACCCTAAGCAAATCTATAATTTACGATAACAAAATTTTTTCTTTTCGAAATTGTACCCTTATCAAGTTTTCTCAAATAAAAACGAGGGTAATATGGAAATTAAATAGAGAAAATAAGCATAACATTAGAACATTGGAATTTATTACATAAATGAGGGTTGAACACACACTACACCAAAATTAGAGAATTGTCACGTTTTAAACCATTACAAATGGCCTTGTCACTGTTGATAGCCATGACAAAAACGGCGATGACAAATGAACCGTGACAAAGCTATATTGTAACGGTTTTATAAGGAGATTTGAGGCACTATAAATGGATGATGTGTGTCTCCGTCTATATGGACCAGAGAAAACATTCAAACTAATTGGTCACGGATTATAACCATTGACATATTTCACTTAAAGGACTCTATTATATGCACGAAACATGTACGCGGTACAAAAAAACCAAGAAAAAAATTTATGATATGTATACCTTGTTGTCACGATTTTTTTACCGTGACAAAGATTTTTATAATTTAAACACAGAAAAAAGAAAGAAAGATTTCTCTTTATTTCTAATTCACCTAACAAACATCATACATGAAAACAAACCCAAAAAATCACAGTAA